>UESW01004651.1:32748-99444 GCA_900491605.1 Calamus simplicifolius
CCACCTGAGGAAGTTCGTCCAAAGGAACAACCCAGGGCCCTGGCCCGTCAGCGCCCGCGCTACCGGCAATTGATAACACCCCGACGGAGAAGACGTGGCGATGATCTCCTGGGGGGCAGGAGGCCCGGCGAAGAGACCAAGGGGAGAGGGAGGAGTGGAAACTGTAATTCCTTTTTTCAAAAAGGATTTGGAGGGGGTTGTAAACCAAGATGATGATAGCGTCGTCGTATCCATGACGATTGCTAAACATCCTGTAAAACGAATCTTAGTCGACAGTGGAAGCTCCGTAGATGTTTTGAACTACGACGCCTTTGTTCGTATGAATTGTCGCATGACCTACTTCGACCTGTCGTCACGCCTCTGATGGGATTCACAGGAGATTCTGTGAGGGTCGAGGGGAAATTACTCTTCCCGTAACAGCTGGGACGGCTCCGTGCCAGAGCACCGTCTTTATAAAATTCTTGGTAGTCCGTGTGCCCCTGGCGTACAACGCAATACTTGGGAGGCCCGGGCTCAACCTCTTGGACGCCGTCATATCCACCAAGCGGCTCCTTGTGAGATTCCCAACCGCCATAGGGGTCGGCGAGATGCGGGGGGAGCAGGGCCTACCAGCGCTTTGCTATCACTTGGCTCCTAGTCCCCAGGAGGCAGCCCCTGCACCGCCGTCCGCACCAGCACCTGAGGCCCTTGACCCGCGAGACCTGGAGAGGAGGGGGGAACCGGCCGAGCGGCTGCTCACTTTCCCCCTCGGGGAGGACCCCACGCAGACGATCCGCGTTGGAGCCTCACTTCGGACGAAGCTCGTGACCGACTCCTAGCCTTTCTGCGGGCCAACGCCGACGTCTTCGCTTGGTCAGCATCCGACATGCCCAGAATCCCGGAGGAGGTGATTACGCATCAGCTCAACATTCGACCAGAGTGTCGGCCGTCAGGCAGAAAAAAAGAAGTTTTGCCCCGGACCGACAGAAGGCTGTTGACGAGGAGGTGCGAAGCTGTTGGCGGCTGGCCACGTCCGCGAGGTGCGCTACCCTAACTGGTTGGCGAACGTCGTGATGGTCCGTAAGGCCAGTGGAAGCTGGAGGATGTGCGTGGACTTCACCGACCTCAATAAGGCATGTCCCGAAGGACAGCTTCCCGCTCCCCCGGATCGACCAGCTGGTAGACGCCACCTCCGGACATGGGACGCTCAGTTTCATGGATGCGTTTTCGGGGTACAACCAAATCAAGATGAGCTCAGCAGATGAAGAAGCAACCTCCTTTGTCACAGAGAGGGGGATCTACTGTTACAGGGTGATGCCCTTCGGACTGAAAAACGCCGGGGCCACTTACCAAAGACTAATGAACAAGGTTTTTGAGAATCAATTGGGACGCAACATGGAGGTATATGTGGATGACATGCTGACCAAGAGTACCCATGCAGAAGACCATGTAGCAGATCTCGAGGAGACTTTCAACAACCTGCGTCGGTACCGGATGAAGCTCAACCCTCACAAATGCGCCTTCGGAGTAGCGGCTGGCAAGTTCCTGGGGTTCATGGTGACCCAGCGCGGGATCGAGGCCAACCCCGACAAGATCAGAGCCATCCTGGAGATGCGGCCTCCGGTCAGCAAGAAGGAGGTGCAGCGCCTGACGGGGAGGGTGGCAGCCTTGAGTCGTTTCATGTCAAGGTCGGCGGAGAGGTGCCTACCCTTTTTCAAGGCGCTGCGCAAGATCAACGGCTTCGAATGGACGGAAGAGTGCCAAGGCTCCTTCGAAGACTTGAAGCAGTTTCTCTCTACTCCTCCGCTACTGTCCAAGCCTGAAAATGGAGAGGAGCTCTTTTTATATCTGGCCGCCTCCCCCGAGGCTGTTAGCTCCGTGCTTGTGCGCATGGATACCGGCGGAGCCCAGAAGCCCATCTACTATACCAGCAAGGTGCTCCATGACGCTGAGACCAGGTATTCAAAAACCGAGAAGATTATCTTCGCCTTGGTGGTTTCTACTCAGCGCCTTCGGCCTTACTTTCAAGCCCATCCCATCGTGGTGCTCACGGACCAGCCCCTGCGAGCTATTCTGTCTCGCCCCGACACCTCCGGCCGGCTGGCTAAATGGGCCATCAAGCTAAGCGAGTTCGACCTGTCCATCCGGCCAAGACCGGCCATGAAGTCCCAAGTGTTGGCGGATTTCTTAGTTGAGTGCTCCTGGACAGAGAAGGACGTAGGAGGAGCGACCGGAGAAGCCAAGGGACTCTCCTTCACCTGGAGAGACGGAGGATTGGATCCTGCATGTAGATGGAGCGGCGAACTCTCAAGGGAGCGGAGCCGGACTCATTCTCGCGAGCCCAGAGGGAGACGTGGTGGAGTACGCTCTCAGATTCCAGTTCCTGGCGACCAATAACCAGGCGGAGTACGAAGCCCTGCTGGCGGGATGAGACTAGCCGAGGAGCTGGGCGCGGGGCGCTTAAGGGCCTTCACAGACTCTCAACTCATTTCTGGACAAGTCGCTGGGGAGTACGAGGCTAGGGACCCCATCATGTCCCGCTATTTGAGCAAGGTGCAGTCCCAGGCGTCTCATTTTCTTATTTCGTGTCAGCTATATCCCCAGGGCGGAGAATGCCAGGGCTGACGCGCTGTCTCGTTTGGCCACTTCGGTCGACGGGACGTTGGGGAGAACGTATGTGGAGCACCTACAAGTCCCAAGCTTTGAGGCCACGGATGAAGCGTTGCCGGTGCAGCAGGAGCCCTCCTGGATGGACGCCTACGTTCGGTACTTGACTGACGGCACTCTCCCGGAGGACCCCGCTGAGGCCAAGCTGCTCAAACGAAGGGCCCCGAGGTTCTTGATGATGGACGGGAAGCTTTATCGGAGATCCTTCTCATATCCGGTCCTTAGGTGTGTGGGCCAGCAGAATCAGATTATATCCTTAGGGAGATCCATGAGGGTGTATGCGGGAGTCACCTGGGGGGCAGAGCCCTAGCATACAAGGCCCTACGCCAAGGGTATTTCTGGTTGACAATGAAGGAGGATGCGGCCGAGCTTGTCAAGAAGTGTGATAGCTGCCAACGTCATGCCAATATTCAGCGACAGCCAACCTCTCACCTAACTCCTCTGGTGGCACCTTGGCCGTTCGCCCAGTGGGGCATGGATATCTTAGGTCCATTTCCCCCGGCCTCCGGGCAGCGGAAGTTTCTCCTGGTGGCGGTGGATCACTTCACCAAGTGGGTCGAAGCTGAGGCTCTGGCCAAGATTACCGAGAGTAAAGTGAGATCTTTCTTCTGGAAATCAATCATATGTCGGTTTGGGCTGCCACACACTCTAGTCACTGATAATGGCCGACAGTTTGACAATGCGCCTTTCCGGGAGTTCTGCTCCGAGCTGGGTATTTTTCAGAGGTTTACTTCCGTCGGGCATCCTCAAACCAACGGGGCAGCTGAAGTGATCAACCGAATCATCCTCAGGGACTGAAGTCTCGCCTGGATGGCTGCAAGGGACGATGGGCAGAGGAGCTCCCCAACGTACTATGGGCCTATCATACAACGCCTCGAGCCCCCACTGGCGAAACGCCGTTCAGCCTAGTTTTTGGCTCTGAGGCTGTCATCCCTGTGGAGATCGGGGCACCCAGCCCCCGGGTGGAGGCTTACAGTGAAGAAGGTAACCCTGACCAACTGCGAGCCAACCTCGACCTGGTGAGGAAGTACGGGACAGAGCGCGGCTTCGAATGGCAGCCTACCGGCAGGGGCTGCGAGATACTACAACGCACGCGTGCGCCCCCGGACGTTCCTACCAGGAGATCTAGTCCTCCGACGGGCGGAGATCTCAAAGCCAACTGAGGGAGGCAAGCTGGCCCCTAACTGGGAGGGGCCTTACCGGATCACCGAGACGCTCCACCACGGGGCTTATAAAGTTGAAGAACTTGACGGGACACCACTTCCTAGGACATGGAATGCGGATAACCTCCGCCGGTACTACCAGTAATGTATCCCCCCTTTCGTATTAAACATCATCTCCGTGTTTTTTTGGGTGTTCACCCCTTATTCAATGCTAACGAGATTCAATTCTAGTTATCTGAATCTTCTCAAAGCCCTGCACCAGCCAGGCATAAAGCCCAGTGTACCACTGGCAGAGCGGTGTACCACCGGCTCTCAGCAACAAAAGCCCGGCACTTCGTCGGCACTCAAAGCCCTGCACCAGCCAGGCATAAAGCCCAGTGTACCACTGGCAGAGCGGTGTACCACCGGCTCTCAGCAAAAAGCCCGGCACTTCGTCGGCACTCAAAGCCCTGCACCAGCAAGGCATAAAGCCCAGTGTACCACTGGCAGAGCGGTGTACCACCGACTCTCAGCAACAAAAGCCGGCACTTCGTCGGCACTCAAAGCCCTGCACCAGCAGGCATAAAGCCCAGTGTACCACTGGCAGAGCGGTGTACCACCGGCTCTCAGCAACAAAAGCCCGGCACTTCGTCGGCACTCAAAGCCCTGCACCAGCCAGGCATAAAGCCCAGTGTACCACTGGCAGAGCGGTGTACCACCGGCTCTCAGCAACAAAAGCCCGGCACTTCGTCGGCACTCAAAGCCCTGCACCAGCCAGGCATAAAGCCCAGTGTACCACTGGCAGAGCGGTGTACCACCGGCTCTCAGCAACAAAAGCCCGGCACTTCGTCGGCACTCAAAGCCCTGCACCAGCCAGGCATAAAGCCCAGTGTACCACTGGCAGAGCGGTGTACCACCGGCTCTCAGCAACAAAAGCCCGGCACTTCGTCGGCACTCAAAGCCCTGCACCAGCCAGGCATAAAGCCCAGTGTACCACTGGCAGAGCGGTGTACCACCGGCTCTCAGCAACAAAAGCCCGGCACTTCGTCGGCACTCAAAGCCCTGCACCAGCCAGGCATAAAGCCCAGTGTACCACTGGCAGAGCGGTGTACCACCGGCTCTCAGCAACAAAAGCCTGGCACTTCGTCGGCACTCAAAGCCCTGCACCAGCCAGGCATAAAGCCCAGTGTACCACTGGCAGAGCGGTGTACCACCGGCTCTCAGCAACAAAAGCCCGGCACTTCGTCGGCACTCAAAGCCCTGCACCAGCCAGGCATAAAGCTCAGTGTACCACTGGCAGAGCGGTGTACCACCGACTCTCAGCAACAAAAGCTCGGCTCTTCGTCGGCACTCAAAGCCCTGCACCAGCCAGGCATAAAGCCCAGTGTACCACTGGCAGAGCGGTGTACCACCGGCTCTCAGCAACAAAAGCCCGGCACTTCGTCGGCACTCAAAGCCCTGCACCAGCCAGGCATAAAGCCCAGTGTACCACTGGCAGAGCGGTGTACCACCGGCTCTCAACAACAAAAGCCCTGCACCAGCCAGGCATAAAGCCCAGTGTACCACTGGCAGAGCGGTGTACCACCGGCTCTCAACAACAAAAGCCCGGCACCCCGTCGGCACTCAAGGCCTTGTGCCAATCAGGCATAAAACCCGGCTAACCGCTGGCGAAGCGGTGCACCAACGATTCCTCACAGCCAAGACTGAACCCTGGTTTTCTGAGCTTTCTTTCTCCCTGCAAAAACCCTAACCGCCTCAGCTCCTCTTCGCTGGAGCGGTTCTTTGTCTGAGCCCAAGGAACTGACTTGATCGTCGGAGGGTCCCCACCGGCGCCACCGGTCCCCGGAGACTTTTCTTGCAGGACTTCGAGGAGGGAGACGTCCATCATCCCCAGCGTTCGAGGAAGGTTCTTGGCGCCATCAGGTCCGATCCTGTTTGTCGCACATAGGAGAAGAGTAATGACCTAAGAATATTTGAGTTGATCAATAGGGTTATCTAGGATTTTTATATATGTATACTAGGATCATATAGAGCTGGTCTAGATTTTTTATGGAAGAAGCCAAACTTTTCAATAATTTTTTCAATGGAATGAGATATGGAGAAAGCTTTGCTTTTAGGAGATTTAATTAGCTTCATCTTCATGATTACATCGACTTCTCCTAAATATTTCAATGATAAGAATTATTTGATTTCAGAGATAATCTTAAGAAAAGTTCTAAAGATTAGAATGTCATCGATATACAAGTAAAGAATTACACAACCATCATCAATGATTTTAAAGTAGACATAATTGCCATAATGGCATAATCATTGATCACAAAACTAAGATGAACATATTAAATTTTTCATGCCATTATTTAAGTGCATGTTTTAGACCATATAGAGACTTAACATATTTACAAACATTATTTTCTTGTCCTTTTATAATAAGTCATTAGGTTATTTTATATAGATATCTTCTTTATGATCTTTATTTAGGAATGGGTGATTAATTTGTAAATAAAAATAATGATAGATACGTTCTAAGAATTCTAATTCTAGTTATAAAGAATATGTATCAAAATAATCTAGGCACATTTTTAGTTATAACTCTTAGCCACTAATCAAGTCTTATATTTTTCTGTGTCTATTAGGTCTGTCTTGCCTCCAAAATGGCTTCAAAAAAAAATTGACATGTAGGAATTTTTTTTTTTTCCTTACTTGAATACTTCTTCTATCTTCAAAAGGGTCAAACCTTTTTAAGTTTGAACATAAGATCTCATGCTTGAAGAGAAAAAAGCCAACTAAACCAACTAAATTAACACTTGCTTATGCATGGCCATCAATGTATCAATGGATGCATAAATAAGAGAGAGAGAGAGAGAGAGAGAGAGAGAGAGAGAGAGATTCCTTGTCACAACCTAGAGGCATATCCCATGGAGAGATGGGGAACATCTTAGGTGCTTCAGGTGCTGGTTCTTCGATCGGTATAGGCAAATCTCGATTGGCTACGGACACTTCTCATGGCTTTTTTAATGGTCATCCAGGCCTAGTGCAGGGGTTCTCCCCAAGATATACTCCTTCATAATTAGATATATTACCAAGTAACATACGGAGAATCCTTAGATTAGCAAGACATGCTTCTTTATAAGTAGGGGATCCGCAAATGAAATTGAATTTTAAAGTAACACTTTAATCGTCAAATTAGGTTCTTGGATGAAGAACTATTAGCAACAAGAGGAGAATGGAAACTTGCCTTAATCGATTGTACTCTAGGTAGAAAACCTAAGACAACTTTTTTTAAAAAAAATAATAAATATTATTATATATAATAGTAAATATTAATATATTATAATATAATATTAATTATTATAATAAGTAATATATAATATTGATATATTATATTAATATAGTTAATATTATGTTATTATTTAGATTTATTATATTACTATTAATTATATATTGTATATATGATATAATATATATATTATATTATTATTTATATGTATTATACAACAAATATGTAATTTGTATATAATACATTATAATATGTATTATACTTATTATATTTTATATGTTTTATAATATTATAATATTATATATTCCTTTTAATATTTTGGTTATCCTTTTAAAAGACATTATTTATAATAAAAATAAGAAATACATATTTTTTAGAAGTTAAAAATAAAATGAAATCTATTTTCAGAAAAGAAATGAAAATAGAAAATAGAAATATTCTTAAAACTAAACACAGCCTAATTTTAGAAAAAAAAAAAGATTAAAGCTAATTTTAGAAATATTCTAGTATCAGAAAGCATTGTAGCTCATTAAGTAACGGAGGCATATACATAGAAGAAATTAAAAACGAGAAAATAAACTATAATTCTCTCTAATTATAATTGTGCTTGCTACCAAAAAAATAAAGCAAGAAAAATTTTGTTAATCAAGTTCAAGAGGCTAGTTTCATTGAGAATACTTTTTAATATCTTATTATGATTGATGAAAATTAAAGCTGACTAAAAGTCACACTAAGGCAGTGTTTGATATGGGAGATAAGAAGGGATATCTCCTGGATATCCCCCCTATTCCCAAATGCTATAGCTAGAGGAGATAGGTCTGAAAAGTTTAACCAGAAGGGATAACCCATGTTTGAACTTATTCTTTAGGGAACTCAGGAACAACTAAAGTTATCCTTTGATGGTAGACTTATAATTTTAAAAAAGTGCTTATTCCCTTAGCTATCCCCTGAATAAATGCTATCCTGTACATTTATCCAGGAATAGCTTTTGAGGTATCAAACACTACCTAAGAAATTTCAGGAACGATATATGCATCAATGTTAAAAATTGTAAATAAATCATCATTGCTGGGAGAAGAAGGAGAGGGGGAGGGTGTTATGATTAACGGGAACTCATGTATTAAACCAAATGACCATTGAGTAAACTTTTTGGGTATGTTTGATATGGTGGATAAGGAAGGATATCCCCTAGATATCCCTCCTTATCTTCAAATGCTATAGCTACAGGGGATAGTGCTGAAAAAGTTTAATCAGAGGGGATAACCCATATTTAACCATGGGTTATCCCCTGAACTTATTCCCTAGGAAACCCAGGAATAACTAAAGTTATCCCTTGATGGCAGAGTGGTAATTTTAAAAAGGTGCTTATCCCCTCAGCTATCCCCTAGATAAATGTTATCCTGTACATTTATCCAAGGATAGCCAAAAAGTTATCAAACACAGCATTTGTGTTTGGTGCGGTCATGCATAAGTATGTGATTACAGAAGCATCTGAACTGATCAACCAGCCGGTAGGTATTGCCCAAAATCCTGCCAAACATCCACATGATCGATGGCTCCCCAGTACTCTTAGAACATGATTTAGCTCGTGACTAAAGCCCCTGGTGATGGTTGTCTCATTGATATTTGGAACTAACCATGCAATACAAGTCAACAGGCTTGGCTTTTGATGATAGGCAATCAAGTCTGTGGTCCCTGTCTCTGATTCTGATGTTTATACTCGCGGTTTCAAGGATAGGTATGAAGCGTTCCTTCATTTTGAGCCTCTCTCCCCCAATTTCATTAGCTCATTGAAATGGATGGAGAGTATCATTGTCTTTGCTGAGTTAAGGGGGAGGAAAAAAAAAAAAAGGAAGCTCTTGCAGCATGTAAGAAGCTAATGCATTTCACTTCATACGTACGAGATATTAATTACACCGTACCAGCATTGACATCTAGTATACTTTTTCAAAATGGTCTTATCTTATAACTCAAATTCATTCATGTGCCATTACTTAACTTGCAGTCGAGTTTGGATCTGACCCACTAACTTTGGCTTCTTGATCATGTAGCTTTTTTTTTTTTTTTTGACTCCACTGGGCCTACATTGTATGTGATGATTGGTATACGATGATGCATACATATAAAAGTATCAAAAATATATTTAAAAAAAATTTATCCTTCGCGTGCATGCATATGTATCGTACACCAACCATCGCATGCGATGCAATAAGACTGCACATGCCAATCATCGTGCATAGTGCAATAAGACTTTTCTAATGGATGAACCTTTAGCTTGGGCCAGGCTGAGCTCAAACAATGTTCTCTAGGGCAGGTCCACAAGAGCTAATAGTTAATGTTTACAAATTACAACTATAAACATTTTTTTAGAGCAGGTATTAGAGAATGGCAACCTAAGATTAAAAAAAAAAAAAAAGGACTCCTATGTTATCTCTCTCCCACTGATTTTGTGGATAATCTAGTCTATAAATTGTGCCTCGTCTTAGCTTAGCTAGGGTTCTAAAGGCGTTGCCTAGGCATCCCATTATGAGAAATGGTTTAAAAGTTTGAATCAGCTGCAAATTTTTTGAAAAAAAATGGTGAAGTATTCTAACCCCACACCCAATCCTGTACATGTGAAATCCCTCTACAAGTCCAAATTCTAGTTCCTATGCAGACCAAACCGCTACACCTATAAATGAGCTTGGATTAATTGAGATGCTAATCAGCTGCAAATGAGATGGGTCGAGACCTAACCAATTCTAACACACTTAAACCCAACCTAATCTATATTCAAGGATTCATGAGTTAGACCGGATTTGAATTTTCAGATTGGATCTGAGTCTTGTATCGTTTGATTTGATCGGTGATTCAATATAATCTTTATATTATCCGAGCCTAACTAGATCGAGAGAAAATGAACCCAACCCAATTCGACTCGAATATGATTTGATTCAATCCATAAACCTCAATTATATAAATCTTATTTTCCTTCCCTCTAATTATCTTTGCCAACTCATTAAATAAATTTTTGTTTAAATAAATTTCTCTTTTCATCTTAATAATTGGATCCTCTCTCATCTATTTTTAGTTAATTATATCTAAATATTTATTTTTATTATTTATTTTAGTAAATTCATATATATAATGCCTTTGAGTCAATTGATACATATTTTAAAAATCATAATTTATAAACTTAAGAATAACTAATTATTTAAATAGAATTAAAAGTTTTTTAAAAATAATTAAAGTTTAAGTTAGCTCTTTTTAATCATATTTAAAATTTTTAATAATATTATATTTAATTATTAATTATTAGATTGTAGTTAAAATAATAATTAGATATATGACTTAAATGTAAATATGCTTAATCTAAGCTCGACCCGAAACCAAATATTTTGGATAATACATGTTCTATTTGATCTTGAATAGAATTAAATGACTCACTGAATTTAAAATTCTTTTGATGAACCCAATCCAACTCAACCCGATCCACCTTAATTTGATCAATAAATTGATTGGATCAAGATAATATATCAAGACCTGAATATAAATTTGGATCACACTCAAGTATAAAAAGGGAAAGCATGGCATCGGAAAATAGAAGTGCTCTCTTTTACTTTAAGGGAAAGAGGCGATACAAGTTGAACTAAATTCCAATGATAATTATATTTTGTTAACACCAAAATATCACAAGATAGTTTGTTCATCAAAAAGGTACTGATAAGTGAAAATCAAAAAAGAAAAGAGGGAAAAAAAGTTTTACATCCTAAATTGATCTATGTATATTTTTTAGCACCAATGGGAGAAGGAATGTGCATATAATTGTGTAAACAATAAACAAATGCATCTTAAATACTTTGACATTAAGAAAAATTGCATTATTTAGCAAGTGCAAAACAAGTTGTGAATTTATATTCATCTATATTTTACTTATTAAAGGTTTTTCTTTATTACTAATAGGAATAAGAATAAGAATAAGGATAACAAAGTAATAACTACCAACAATATTTACCTAGCTACTTCATCTACCATACCTCAGCATATGTAACCCATAAGAACAAGAAAGAGGAGAGTGATATCTACCTTGTTATCAAGTCTTAATCACATATGATCATGTCCTTACTTTTGCTTTTGCACACCATGCCCCACTTACTATCATGATTAAAGTCCCAATTCATTAGGCAAGAAAAATTATGATTAGTTATATGTAAACATATTTATCCATGCTTGTATATTATTTGCACGCATCCATTGACATATTGACAAGTCTAATAAAGCCATCTTTCTAAAGCACACAATATAGTCTAAGCATATATATAAATTAATTTTCCTCAATACAAAATTAAATAAAAAGGCACACTGGCTTTTTTTTTTATGGAAGGAGCCAAAATTGGACCACAAGCTCCACTAGCTTATCTTGAGACATGGCTCTTCAATCACCAGGAATAAGTCTAACTCAAATTATTGATGAAGAACTTTATCTTTAATGCTATGTTAACCAACTATCCAATTCCAAAAGTTTAGCTTGCTAGAAATGGTTCGGTAATACAAATGAAACTTGCATAACATGCCACTATCGTTAATATAGCATAGGAACTCGACAAAACAAATATCAAGATTCTCTATTGCCAATGGAGTCGTAGCATTATATATATATATGTGTTAAATGAGGTAGATGAGGTCAGTCCCAACTCATAGAAAATGGTTAAAAACTTGGATCTAGAATTTGTGCCCAAAGAAAACCAAAGAATTAATTACTAGCATTGAAATACCAAAGAATCGCATAGCTCAAGACGTAAAACCTTGTCCACTGAGCTAATGCTAATTTGATTAAGCCATTACATGATGATCGTGTTGGGGAGCGCGGAATATCCCCAAGATCACGGTTATAGCGTATATGAGTAATACAAAATCTTTTACCGTTCTAATCTATGAATATAAGATCATACCTTCAGACTTGAACGTTGGAACACTTTGATTTGATTGCTCGACCTCAACCTTTTAGCCTTCCGCCGTATTCCCGAAATACCTTCCTTCTCTCACAAGATGGTGGGATCTCTCGGCCGACCTAGAGTTTCTTGTTTTTCCTTTTTCTCAAAACGTTCATCCTAGCAACCAACTGAGAGGGTATTTATAGGGCTACAACAGGGACCAATAGGCAAATATGAAAAGGACTTCCCACGTAATTAAATCTCCTAATCCTATCCCGGGTTAGGATTCAATTACGTAAATTACAATTCATTCCATTAAAGAATTATAATTGTACTCCTAATCACATTCGAATTTATATTTTCGAGCCTTAATATTAAATACTTATTATCTCCCCACGTTAAGATTACAGATATCCACCAATTAAATTTAATTACTGACAATAATTTAATTGGCTGTTATTATCCTTGAGACTTATCCACTTAACTTATTTGATGTATCGGATTCAAAATCCACTTGCAAGATTTGATACAATCAAAACTTATAAGCTTTCTCAAGGAGATATCATCAATCCAAATTAATAGGACGTGGATTCTTTCAACTATAATATTCACTATATATAATGTTATTGCCCAACCCACCGAGTTTATTGACTCATATAGAATCTCACTCTATGTGTAATCAAAGCAATAATCACTACATACACGTGTCTAGAAATAGAATTCAGATTAAGAGCATAAGTAATCATAATATTTATGAGTTTTAAATTATTTTATAAAGTCAGTATAAATAATTAACTCAACTAGGTCAGGTTCAATACACACAAAGTGTACTAGCACAAATAGTTAGAATAAACCATTCCCCGTAGTCAAGACAGACCTACTAAAATTTGTGTTACAGTTCTACTGATGGTGTGTCCAATTCCATTTAAAACTGTGAACAATAAACTTGTATTCCAAAAGAACCGATGATCTACTCTTCTGTGTGTAAGCCGTACTCTACACACTAGATCAAATACTCTTTGTAAATACTAGACACATGCATATATATAGTAAATGGCACATATTGCTCAAAATGAATGCTCATTAAAATGTAAAGACATAACATAAAGCATATCTTTTAGTCTATATCTCTATCAGATCGATCTCTTAATTTTAATGTTAATAAAGACAACACTCAAGTAAATTTCATTATACTATCGTATATTCACAAGCAATAACTATTGCATATATGTTTTGATAACATCCATCCTAATGGTCTCTTATGGCCTTTCTTCGTTTTGTACCTTCTATTTCTTGATATCCCCTTCATTAGGTTGGCTAAAATTGAATTCGATCAATCTGTGACACATATAGCGGCTACAGCTGGTTACGCCATGAATTATAGGAGATTTCTTCTAGCAGCAGGGATAATTTTCTTTGCACTTGCCACTATTCCTTATGTTGAGCTAATAGCTGCTTAGTATGATATCAAGCAACTAATTACTTCTATACCTGTAAACACTACTAGATTCATTATTAAAGGTGATTCTAGCACTGTAATTTACTGGCTCCTTCATGTTTCCAACTGTTTTCACCCTAAGCTCAGGAGTATTAAGCAAATGCTTCTCTTCTTCTAGTCTTCATTTACTGTGCAGAACTGTTGATCTCCTTACTTCGTCAGGCCTTTTTCTTTCTCCGGAAGAGAATTGGGTGGAGATCCTGCTGGATTTGTTATGTTCTGCTCTGTCTACGAACTCTAGAGGGTGGCATTTCTTTGTCATCTTTAAGGCTCCTCTTTTAGAGAGAGAGGATATGGGTCCAAAGTGTTCGTGTGTATGAAAAAGACTTGTTACACTATTTTTTAGTACTGTAAATATGCATCGGACATGCGAATTTATCGTATACGCGCATCATCATACATGCTGAAGTTCAATGGGCTTTATCGTGCACCAATACATGACGGTATATTCAAACCAATGTTTTGAAAACCGGACCGGACCGGCCGATCCAATCGGGAACCGATCATCGGTTCGGTCTGGTTTTATTATTAAAGTTGACTTTTATATGACTCGATAAAAACCAAAAAAATCTATTGAACCGGCCGGATTTCAACCGGTTCAATCCGGTTTTTAGATTTTTTTTTAATTTTTTTTAAATTATATTTATATTGTATTATATTTATATTATTAAATTTAAATTTAATTATAATATTATCCGATCCAACCAAACCGATTCATTCGATCGAACCGATTGATCCGCGACCCAAATGTTAAGTCGGTTCGTTATTCGATCTAATTTTTAAAATATTAATTCGAACGATCAATCCATGCATTCGGTGCATATTTATTACACCGAAAAGCATGGCAGCAAAACTTTTTCCCATGTTTATTTGCTATTTTCTATCTTAAGATGGGAATCTAGATCCAAATTTTTTTTTTAAAAAAAAAGCAGGTTAAAGAAAAGCAAGAAAGGAGATTATTTCATGCATGGTTTCTTTTCTCAAAGCCAGCTATCTTATGTACATGAAAACTTTTCTTTATTGTCACTTTGGAATCCATTTATGTACTGCAGTCTTCCTCTAATGTGGGTTCATGAATGCTTGCTTGGTCGTTAAGCATTCCACTGTTTCATTCTCATGGTAGGCCCATTTCGTACCCCCCAAAAAAAAAAAAAAGTTCAAATAATGCTCATCTCCATTCTTTTTTAGATTTAAAGCTATGGCAACCATCCATAAAAGGAATGTTCTCATAGGTCTTCCATGATTTAATTAAAAATAAAATAAATTTTCTGACAGCTGGGATGTACTTTTCAATCAACTTTATGTTTCTTTCCACTCTTATCCTTTAATAATAAATTTCTTTAGATTATTTTATTCCAAGGCCAAACCTGAAGTCCTCCAACCTTTTTTATGATCTGTTAGCTGAAAACGGTTGCAAATGACGCGTTGAAGGATCTTCCTGTTTGTTTGAGAAAAGGGACCTGTGGATCAGCGGTGGCCATGTTTATTTATTAGAGAATAAATCACCGACGTTTCTTTACTTATTTTATTATATTTTTTTTTTTTTGTTATAGATGGATTATGTGATGCCCCTCCCAATAGTCCCATATTGGGAAATTAGGAATTTGTTGAATGGTTTATAACCGGTTAAGCAAGAATGACAAGGCACCAATTGGATCCCTTTTGGGCTGTGGCCCAAGTTGGTGTGGACCTTGTCCGTCTTGCTTTCTTGTAACGAAACGGGCCCGTGGACCCGAATCGTTACAATATGGTATCAGAGCCATGCACGGAAGTGCAGGAGCTAAGTGCCACACAAGGCAAAGTGCTACATCCATAGGGGATGGGAGCCACCTCTTGAACCTGTGGGGGCCACCTCTAGAATCCTGTCTGCCTGGTGGTTGTGATCAATTGCCCATGGCGAGTCACCTCTTGAACCTGTGGGGGCCACATCTAGAATCCTGCCTGCCTGGTGGTTGTGATCAATTGAATCCTGCCTGCCTGGTGGTTGTGATCAATTGCCCATGGCGACGAGGACGTCGCCTCTGTAAGGGGGACGTCCTCTGTAAGGGGGTAGATTGTGATGCAACCGGTTAAGCAAGAAGGACAAGGCACCAATTGGATCCCTTTTGGGCTGTGGTGGCCCAAGTTGGTGTGAACATTGTCCGTCTGCTTTCTTGTAACGAAACGGGCCCGTGGGCTCGGATCGTTACAGATTATCACATCACTCTGGATGAGTTAAATCCGAAAGATCAGAGTACATAATGAGCTGCAAAATAATGAAGCAGGGCCACCATAATGTCATTCTCATTGACCAGAATGGCTTTATTTATTTATTTATAACAATTGACAATCATACCACTCGTATGAGTCAAACTCATGATATTAAAAAGTAAAATCAAACATAAAATATAAGTACAAGAATTTCAACTGGTTCAAGACCAGACTCACGAATGTTGAGAAAAAAAGGAAGCCATCCAGTTAGAGGGTTGATTTTCCTATAAACATGCCGACAGTAAATCTCATCCATCAAATGAAAGACTGATATGATATCATGGATAAGAGGATTGACTGAAGATCGATCTTCAGCATTTGATCTGATGCAGTCAATGATTATAACAGAATCACTTTCAATATATAGTCATTAAATGCCAAGAATGTCAAACTTTATTCATCAGAAGCTAACATCAATCCATTAGGATTTCGAATAACCCTCGATATAACGTTTCTTTAGTCTTTACCGTGGTCTTAATGGGTCGCTGTTCTTGGGAAATAATAATCCTGGATGCAAACTGACGTCAAAGGAGACCATCTTGGTTCATACGACGTGAAAGCTATTAAATATTGTCGTCCGAACTACCGGCGTTCTGACCGACAACTCGAGTGGCACCAAACCCACCATGCCTTTGTGCCCGATTTCGTCGTTGCCCACATTTAAGTGCCCATGAACCATCCCACCGATTTGGCTGCTGGTGGTTGGTTATATATATATTGGATATGTAATTTTATGATCGTTATATATTTAATGATTATATATTAAATATAATTTTAACTTTTTACACTTACCAAATATATATGATTGATGTATATTAGTTTTATTGATTTTTCTCGCATGTTTTTATATTATTTTTTTATCTAAAAAATAATTTGACTTGTAATATTGTGTATTTCTTAGTAATTATTTGTATACATATATTTATATCACTGTAATAAGAATGATGAGATGTATAGAATCGACCAGCATGGTCTCAAGTAAAGCAATTAATTAAGACGATTAAATTTTCTTTTTTTCTTTTCCTTTAAGTAAAAATTAAGAAAAAAAAGAGCAACATCATAATTAATTATAGAAGTGCATAGCTTTAATCTTTCTTTAGCTTACGAATCGTTTGTGGCAGTGTAGGATTGGTGCAATACATAATTATTTCGATGTCAGTTAAGATCTTGTGCGTCGTAGCTGCATTGGACTTGTGCTAGAGAATGAAATGATGTAGTAAAGTTTTTTTTTCTACAAAAAAAGTTTTATACATCGTCTTAAAGTAGAATGACCTGCATCAAATGCAGTGATTCATTTATATACAAATTTATCAGCGATGTAGGATTCATGGACAAGCTTTATGGCACAAGCGATTCATCGTATTCGATACAAGCCATTTTGCACTGAAGACGATGCATAAAAACTTTTTTTTTCTAATCAAATTGATGGATATGGCGACATATGACCCTGCATGAAACTTATTGGGCCATTTTTAAGGGCCGCAGTGCATGGTCATACGTTAGCCCATAGGGGCAAAAATATTTATATTTTAATCAAAATTTATTTGAATTTTAAAACCTTTTTATTATAAATTAATTATATATATTAAAAATATTATGTTCAAGATATTTTATTATATGAGATTAGTTAAAATTAATAAAATTACCAATGTGCCATTGTCATGCAAGTCCATCGCTTGACCTCTAAATAACTTCTTATGTAGGATGAATGATATTCCATATATTCGCATCAAAATAACATGTGAATCATTTTATTGATTTTAATGAACCTCATGTGACAAGATATTATAAAATATAATATTTTTAAAATATAAGAGACAGCTTTATAATAATTAAAATTTTAAGAATCAATTAAATGAGTTTTGAATGAAAGCTTACAAGGATCCCAGTCAAAGCATCACATTTTCCATGACCAAAAGTCTCTCTACATGCCCCGTAGGTGGTAACATGGAGATGCCACAAACGCATGAAAATGATGGATTTTTGCTATTCTATTTGATTAATTTTCTTGATATAATAAGAAAAAGAAACCTTTTGTTAAGTATACATCTTCGTATTCTCTCTATTAATTTATAGAGTAAGAGAAAATAATTAGAAAAAAATGGGATCTAGGCCTCACATTTTTCATTAAATGGATAGCATTTGTTAGATTAATAGTTAAGAGGAATAGAACAACAAAGAATACGCATATGATAGGAAGGCTTTTGTTGCCCTTTATTTACTTCCATAAATACATAAAAAGGGTAGAAAAAAGATATACATAAGTTAAATAAATCAAGCAATGAGCATTTAAATAAGATTGTGAAATGTGACTTGCCTTAATGATCATAGCCTTCTGCTTAGCAATAAAATAATCTAAATTTATTAATTCTTAGATACTCCATCTTTGAAAATCTAAATTTAGATAATTAAAATGCCAATGAGACATCCTAAAAAGGAGTGAATATATATAATTATGTGAAAAATTAAAATTGATATAAAATATCACATAAATTCACGCTTATTTTGACATCTATAAGGTATTTATACTTCAAGATAAAAATTGGAGGTATAAAAAGCATGCCAAGAGCGCGTCACCTTTTTTTTTTTTTTTTGGTTACAAACGGGTGATCATACAATTCTTGAGTGAGTCAGCCCAGATACATCAGAAGTTAAGATCTGCTGCAGAAGGATAGGATATGGGTCGCCTAGCTTTCAAATCCATGGATCCGCATGTTAAGCAGCAAAGGTCGCCACCCAGTCCGTCGCCGAGTTGGCCTCACGATAAGTGTGGTGGATCTGGACAGAATCAAGCTCCCGCAACATAGACCAACAGTTCCTCAGAATCGGATTTGAGGAACCATATATATAGCTCTCCTTTAATAACAAGAAATGACAGTCATAGAATCCCCTCAATCATGATCTTGAGAGCATGGAGGATCCTAACAGCAAACGAGAGCCCTGCCCAAGCAAATGAGATAGATTTTTTTTTTTGGGTTAAAAATATTAAAAATTTATAACGAATTAAAGAGATTAATTTTCCAGAAAAAGAATCAAAAGAGAAATTCCAACCAGTATAAAACAATATTGCTTGCAATCTCTGAATCAATAGGAACATTTAAATGAGGATATCATTAAAAAAAAAAAGGGTAGAAAGTCAAGTTTAAGTAACTATTAAAAAGAATCCCCTTTAAATACTTTTATGGAGGCTAATGACAGAAGAATCGTTGCTTTTCTACCTTTAGGGAAGCTAATGCTACAAATTGGATTAACTTCTTATTTTATTTAGCTTGATGCTTTTTTTTTACTTTCTTTTCCTCCATATGTAAACATATTTAAACTAATTATATAATTAAGAATAAAATCGAATAAAAATATTTATAATTGACCCAACTAGTTTGAGATTTTTTAATCATCATCGTTAATATGGCAAAAATGTTTTTTATTTAAAAAATTTTGACAAGAAAGTAAGGATAATCAATACGTTTGTCAATACCTTTCCAAAATTGACTCAAGAGAGATTTTTTTTTAATAAAAAAGATGGATGGAAAGTTTTTCGCTCTACAACCAATAATTATTTAATTTAAATTTCATGCCGAGATTAGCGGAGAGGCCGGCGGATCCGATGCCGACGCACTCACCGCGCCCTGGGCCACCGGCTTTCCCGGTATCGGCCCTAGCCTAATTTCCCGTTACAAAAGAATAAAAGATCCCACATCATCACCGATCATCCGATAGAAAAACTAAAAAAAAAAAATCTTCTAATTTAACGGTTCCGATGGAATCCTTCGTCACACGATTCCGGTCTCTGTACAATAACTGTTTCCTTTTATAATTTTTTAATCATTTCCCTCCGAGGTGACCGGTGATCGCCGGTACGAAAACGTACGGAACAACCGCGCCACCGCGCCCGGATTTACCGCCGTCTCTTTTAAATGCCGGAGCGACCCCCTCCGACCCTTGCTCACTCCTACCCTCCCTCCACCGAAACGAAATACTGATCGAACGGTCCATGAACGAGATCGCCGCCATCCTACGGCCCACTTCTCTCCTCCTCCTCCTCCTAAGTCTTAATAACCCCCTTCTCCACTATTAAAAACTCTCCACTTCCCACTCTTCCTTTTTAGTTAAGGTTTCAGAGAGTTTTCGATCAAAGATCGAGGGTTTCGAGAGAGGAATTTCGAACCCTTTTACTCGAGATCGGCTTGGATTCGATCGAAAATGGGGAAGGCCGGGAGGGATTGGATGCAGATCTACGCGATCTACGGCACCGACGAGTGGCAGACGGTGGCGTTTCTCTCCTTCCACGCCGCCCTCTTCGCCGCTGTCTCACTCCTCTTCTTCCTCTACTTCCTCCCAATCTTGGATTTCTTCCATTCCCTCCTCCCCGGCGTTCCCATTCCGGCGATCCGCTTCGCCGCCGGCTTCACCGGCTCCGTCGCGGCCCTGTCGGCGCTGTGCCTACAATTCGCCGCCGGCAACGTGCTGTACTCGTCGGTGGCGCTGCGGTGGGAGATGGCGCAGCGGATGGTGGCGGCGGTGCCGGACTGGGCGGCGGTTCGGACGGCGCTGGACGTGGGGTGCGGCCGGGGGATGCTGCTGAACGCGGTGGCGAAACAGATGAAGAAGGAGGGATCCGGGGGTAGGGTGGTGGGGCTGGACCGCCGGCGGGAGACGGCGGTGGCAGCGCTCCGGCGGGCGTGGGCGGAGGGGGTGCAGGAGTACGTGACGTGCCGGGAGGGGGACGCCCGGCGGCTGCCCTTTCCGGACGCCTACTTCGACGTCGTCGTCTCGGCGGTGCACCTCAGCGGGCTCGGCCGGTTGGCAGGAAGCGGAGGAGGGGCGGTGGCAGCGGCGGCGGAGAGGGGGCGGGGGCTGGGGGAGGTGGTGAGGGTGTTGAAGCCGGGGGGGATCGGGGTGGTGTGGGATTTGGTCTGCGTTCCGGAGCTCGCGCAGAGGCTGAGGGAGATGAGGATGGAACAGGTCAGGGTCTCGGATCGGGTCACCGCCTACATGGTTAGCAGCCACATCGTATCGTTTCGGAAGCCCGCCGTCGCCTCCGTGGAGGCCCAGCAGCCACTCGATTGGAGGGCCACCATCGTCTGATTCTGTTCCGGGGGAATAACAGAACCATACAACAAATATATTACCATATTAATGGTAAAGTTTACTCTTTTTTTTTTTTTTTTTTTTTGAAAAGAGAGGTGGAAAAAAAAATCCTCCTCAACTGTGAATTCTGGAGTGAGCGAACGATAAAGGAAGTCCGAGTTCTTATAAACAGAATAGATGACATATGTGATGTATATAGTGGCTTTAATGTTATTAAGGATGCAGCTAATTATACAATAATATATCCAAGTTTTGTTGGCTGCTAATATAATTACCAGTTTATATTATTTTGGGTTGAGTGGTGCTATAATTTCTTATTAAAGTGCAATCGTGGTATCATTAGTTTTTGCTATTATCATCATGCGAAAGTATTTAGTATTGGGAATGTGGTTTAGCTCCATGGTGCTTGCATATATGTCCAAGAAAATATTTAGATTTTCATAATGTTATTGTGATGTTGAGGAATTGGATCAAATGATGCTATTTATGTTTTTAATGCATGAGTATTGTCTGATTTCAAGATGGTAGATAAATTTTTACTAGGAGGGAATTTGGTCACATATTTTTAATTTATACATCTCCAATTTATACATCAAGCTCTGATGGGATTCTTCTAGTTGGTGAATGGGTAACGTGTTATTGACGACTGGATTGGCTGGTGCTTCACTGCAATTCTATTAGGATATTATGATTAACAACATGAGTATTTTGGTTCTCAGCCATCTTAAGCAAGCACCAAAGAAGTGAAAAATACTTGAAAGCAAACAACTCATATTATATCAAAGTCTTCCTATACCATATACATACAGGAGCGTGTGCACCGCGTGTTGATTGACTGCACGTATGTGCAATTGCATATGTCAGAGATAATTTTATTCTTTCGATGATTTTGCTCTTTTGTGCATCGCATATACGAATAATATACATGCTTCTGCATCGCATGCTATGTAGAAAGACCTTTTCATATAATTATTGTAAACTTTTGATTAAAAACAGAACCTTGTAATCTCAAAGGAAAAGAATCAAAATAACCTGACGATTTTATAGTACTTCCAAGAAAAAGTTTTTGTGCATAAGAGGCAGTGCACAGTCTTTTCTGCACCTCTTATGCTCTGTTTGGATAGAGAGAAAAGTAGAGAGAAAATAGAAGGAAAGAAAATGGAGAGAAAAAAAAAGTGAAGAGAAAATATTTTATCTTTTGGATGAGTGAGAGAAAAATAAAGAGAAAAGAAAAGTTGATAATTTACAATATCAATAATGCCATTATTACAAATGATTAAAAAATGCATAAGCTTTTTCTTTGGAAAGGTCAATATCAGAATGAAAAAAAAATAAAAGAGCATTCTTGAATTTTCTCTTCGAAATCGTTCTAAGTTCAGAAAGAACGTTTAGATGGAACCCATCTCTCTCCATCCAAACAAGATAAATTTCATTTTTCTTTCTGTTTTTCTTTCCTTCATTTTTCTTTCTGTTTTTCTTTCCTCTTTACTTTTCTCTCCATCCAAACACTCTCCATCCAAATACAAGCTTAAAGTTCTTTGCCGTTTACTCGTAGCCCAAATGTTCTCGAACACAAAAAAAAAAAAAAAAAAAATTCTTTTACTTTGGGGATCTATACAATTTTATTGTGAAATAAAAAATTCTTTAAATTTTTTGCATCATCACCCATCAAGTAATTTATGGTTAATATTGTTGAGTTTAGACCTTCTACGATTTGGTCAATCGCCCATCACTAGGGCAAGTCGACGAAATGGTGAACTTGACCCAAAGGGTTCACGGGTTAAGAAAATTTAAATCTTGATCAACTCAACCAAATCAGAAGTGCAAACTTTTTTAAACCTTTATTTTTAAAACCTTTCTTTTAAATTCAAACAAGGAATATAAGCCTCATCAAAATAGTTCCAAGACTAACCCAACTAAGTTTAAATACGGTGGAAATACGTAGCCGAGCACATTAAGACTGGGCTAAGCTAGCTTCGTTTGGGCCTTGGCCCAAAATCGTTCTAAAAGGAGAATACTAGGCCTTCATAAATGTTTTTAGGCGAAATTATATTTTTGATCCTCAAACTTTTACTCAATTTTTTTTGTCTTTAATTTTTTTATTATTACAATTTAATCCATCATATTTTAAAAATATTGCTTTTTAATGGTGTATTATATGGAGTCGGTTAAAATTAATACGGTAGCTGGTGTACTACCTCATAATCTGCTCATATATTTGTGTTTAGATGTTACTTTAGCTATTATCGATTATATTATTATTTTTTTATCTTAAATAATGCAATATTAGAATGTGTTATCGCCAAATTACCTTCCTCGAAGTGTCAGGTAAGATCCGTGATCCGATAGTCGGTGAGAATGGAGATAAAAATATTGATGCCTCGATCTCGAACTGGCATCCTACAAAAAAGACCTCGTGGGCCGGTTGTTCCGACGGAACCCTCCGACGCTTGAGTGAGTGGCCTAGGAAACAATAGTGTATCTCCCTCTTTTTTTGGGGAGTTAGCTAAAGACTTAGAGAAGTTCTTAAAATTGGAGAAGTTGAAGTCCCCCTCTCATTATGAGCGAGGGTTCTTATACCTGGTCGGAAGTCCCTCTTATCCCTTTTTGGATAGTTGTTAATTTTGAGATGCTTCATCCTGATATGGAAGAAGCGGTAAGGCCAGCAATGACAGGTAGTGTCTGCCCCCCTGGCTTGTCAGAACTGGCAGGCCACCTCTTTGTTTGATATGGGCGGCTACAGCCATTTGGTGGGCCATGTCTTGTCAGGCGTAGCACGGCAAATGATTGATAGGTCAGGTCTTATCGAACGTGTGCGTAGCCGGTAGGTGGGACATGTGCGGCTGCGTGGGGCAATGGTGGGCCACGCGGAGCAACAGATGGTAGTAGGTCGATGCTGGAGTCGATCTTGAGGTCGACTCTAGAACCGGCCTGCTGAGGCCGACTCTGGGGTCAGTGCCAGGGCCGATGCTAGAGTCGATCTTGAGGTCGACTTTAGAGCTAGCCTCAAGGCCGGATCTAGAGTCGGTGCTAAAGGCCGACACTAGATTCGATCTTGAGGCCAACTCTGGAGTCGGTGCTGAGGGCCGATGCTGGAGTCAGTCCCACGGTGATGAGGGCCAATGCTGGAGTTGGTGCTAAGGGCCAACACTGGAGTCGGTGCTAAGGGCCAACGCTGGAGTCGGTCTTGGACCGTGGGACCGATGCTGGAGTCGGTCTTCGGATCGACTCCGGAGTCGATGCTGAGGGCCGATGCTAGAGTTGGTCTTGGGACCGACTTCAGAGTCGGTGCTAGGAGCAGAGTTAACACATCTAATCATGACGACTTTAATTGTTCAGTTTTACCTTCGTCAGTTAGCCCTTTTCGCTAACTATAACATGACTTGATCAGCCACATTAGATGCCCCCGCTTCTGAGCTCGTGCGGTCGCCTTTTTCACCAGGCAAAAGGAGCGTAGACTTTTAATGCCCTCGATCTTTGCCTTTGATTATGGGCATGTGCCTCCATAGGGGGTCAAATCCTTCTCATTTAAGGGAGCATGGGACGCTGTATGCAAAAGATTCTTTCTCTAAAATTGAAGAGATTTTTCTTGATTTGTGCATGTCATCTCCATTGGATAAAGTGGTAGTCATCATTGCGGTAATGTCATTGGCGTCCCATCATTGGCCGCAGGTCATGTCTTTGCGCTCTTGATCGAGGCTTCTTGCCTCGGGTGAATGAGATCGTGCAACGGTTGAGATACGCCTTTAATACAGGACCTCCACATGGCAAATTGGATCAGGTAGGACAATTCGAAAGACAGGCATAAAAGGGGGTCGTCCCTATCAAGGAGCTTCTTGTGCACCCAAAGCTTTCCTGTCTTCTCATGAAACTCGAGTCCTCGGGGCCCTTCTCCTATGTTCGTTATCTTCTTCCCCACTCTAGGTTAGTCCTTTCTAGCTTCTTTTTGTTTTCTTCCTCATGGGCCCCGATAGGAAGGGCAAGAAGCCCGCAGTAGCCTCCCCATCCTTGTTTTCCTCCGAGGACAGGGTTCCATTGACATAGCTATGGACTGCAAACAGGATCTCAATCTAGGATCGTTCGGCAGTCGCAACTCCATCGTCACCACCAGTAGCCCCGCCACCACCTAGGGCTAGTAGGACATCCTCTCCGGTCGTTGTCCCCACTCCAACGGGTTTGGAGAGGATCGCTTCCACCATTACCCCCGCGGACATAGAGTCCCTTAGGGCCATCTATAGGATTTCCGGGGACGTCCAACTGTTTGCCCCTGGACCCAGCAATAGGGTGACCTTTGATCCTTTCGGTGGGATTGCCCTGTACGAGGAGTTCCTCAAGGCAGTCCTTCGGCTTCTCCTTCACCCTTTCATTGTCAGTCTACTCTATAGGCATGCCTTGATGCCGGCACAATTGGTTCCAAACTCTTTCTAGACCATCTGTGCCTTCATGGTGCTATGCTGTTACCTCGGCATAGTGAGCTGGGTGTCCTTGTTCTGCAGCCTCTACACCCTCTGCCGTCAGTCTGACACTGGGTGGTGGTTATTCACACCCAGAACCAGCCGAGTCCTTAAATTGAACCTTCCCTCATCCATCAAAGGGTAGAAAATCTGGTTTTTCTTTGCACATATCGAGGGAGTGAGATAGAGTTGGGGGGACCTAAACTTAGAGCCGAATAAGGACTCGGCGATGATCCCGAGGGATCGAGAGGTATTTGAACAATTATTGTCCTCCTAGGTCGCCCTTTGTCAAGAGATCCTATCGGAGGAGAACCTCCGTTATGCAGGTCTGGCCCCGGGCGATGGTGAGCGCTCGTGTTCCTTTTTCTCTCCCCTCTTTATTTTTTTCTTTTTTCTTTTTTTTTTTTTTTGCTGCTGACTAGCTCTTGGCATGTGCAGACATGAGAATAACTACTGACACCGTGAAGAGGGCAGTCAAGAAGAGGAAGAGGGCCACCGGTGACGATGCCAAGAGGCCAGAGGAAAGGCCTCGTCCTTGGTCTCCGGCCTCTCCTCCATGTGAGTGTCAGGCAGACCAAGGGCCTGCCTCGCTGATCAACCTCATTGCCGAGTCGCTCCTAGAGGAGCCAAGGTGGGAGGCGGTCCCCTCGCCAATGGAGCTGGCCGCTTCAGTGACCTTGCTAACCCTGGAGGGAGGCTCGCCAATAGGAGAGCAGGTGGATAAGGAGGGTTCAGCAGCAACAACAGTGGCGGGGGAGGTCGTTGCACAAGGAGAAGCCCGCAAAGAGTGTTGGCCCAGATGGCAACCCAAGAGGGGGGGGGGTGAATTGGGTTCTTTAAAAATTAAGCCTTTTAAACAATTTAAACTATTGATGAGAGGATATAAAATTAATTCAAGTTAAAGCACGATAGCAAGAGAGAGAGAAATAAGCACGGCAAACACAAAGATTTTATAGTGGTTCGGTGTATCCAACACCTACGTCCACTCCCAAGCTCCACTTGGGTCCACACTATAATCTCCTCGATTACAGTCGAGTTGTTTTACAAGCTTACAACCCAAACTTGTTGTTTTCCGGGATCACAACGAACCCAGCCGGTTTTACACGGGCTCACCAGCACAAAACCCAACACACAAGCTATCCTTAGCTTGTGCCGAGGTAAACTACCTCCACTAATTCAATCCACTGATTGAATTAGCAAACCACAAGATAAAATATGAGTTTAATACAAAACAGCTCCTTTTGAGCAGATATTTCAAAATAAAAGCAAGGTTTAGAAGGGCCTGTTTAGATTTGATTTGAGTGCAGGCTTTTCTTCTTTTCTTCAACTCCTTTGAAGTGTGGAATCGGGCCTCAGCTCAGATTCTTCACGGATTGAATGTTGGAGTTGATTTGAGCTTTTCTCCCTTTCTTTGAATGTTGAAAATCTCTTGATTTGATCTTGAATGGCTCTTGGATTTTCTTCTAAACTTTCTTGGATTGATGAACTTGAACACAGATGAAGTCTCCTTTGATTTCACTCCTTTCTTTCACTCTATTTTTGAATCTCGGATTTTTCAAATGACGCTCTGTTTTTCCTCTTTTTCTGAAAGATTTTTCTTTTTCTCTCTTGATTTGTATATCTATTTTTGATTTGAAAACGGCCTCTCTATTTATAGACTCTGCAAAAATATAGTCGTTAGAAACAAAGAAATCTAGCCGTTATTGAAAAATCTTACCGTTGGCGCTGAGTTGGCATTCAGAAAAAATCACGCCCAGATTTGTTGGAGTCGGCTCCAACTTTAGGCGAGTCGGCTCGAAGACGCGATGCCAAAAATAGAAACATTCAGAAAGTTAAGGGGTCGACTCAACGAAAATAAGGTGTCGACTCCTGACAGTCGGGGGTCGACTCATGAAAAGCAAGGGGTCGACTCGAGAAGTGCTCAGAAAAATAACTCTCTGGTGTCTGAGCGGAGTCGACTCACACAGTCATGGAGTCGGCTCGACAAATCGGGGGTCGACTCTTGAAATCACAGGGTCGACTCGAGAAAACAGACATCTCTGTATACTGAGTGGAGTCGACTCTGAAACTCTAGAGTCGGCTCCGGAACGTATCAAAAATCAGAGAATTTTCTGATTGACTTTGAAATTCGTTCCAGATTAATTTTAAATCAATTTTTGACTTGAATATAATAAATTTGACATTAGGAATCAATTCAAGATATGTTCCAAAAACTCATTGATTGAAATATGAAGTATAAAAATTTCTTTTTGAAAGCTTAAACATGGAGCTTGAAGCTACTTTCCAATTGATTAAAGTCATACTTAACATACTCATTGATTATGATAAATAAATTCATTGCATCTTTTAATATACTCATGGCTTTTGGTAATCATCAAAATCAATAAGATTGGGGCAACAATTTCTCAACAATCTCCCCAACAATCTCCCCCTTTTTGATGATGACAAAAACATTGAGTATATGCATGATTAATTAAAGAATTTATTTTATTTTCATAGTTAGGCTCCCCCTGAATGAGGTAGCTCCCCCTATGAAACTCAAATAAATATCCCATTCATTCAATTTAAGCTTATACACAATTTAATGTCAAAATTCAGCATTTTCATCTAAATTGCTTTTTCATTCATTCACTGTATGTGTAATGTTTAATTATTACTCCCTTTTCTCCCATTCAATTATTTATTATATGCATATGCATTCGTTTAATTTCTCCCATGCATATACAGTTATGTATAAAACTCTCCCCTTTTTTGTTATCAACAAAAAGGTAGAGAAGCATCAAACACAATCACATTCATGATTTAAGATATGCTTTAACATGAACTGAGATTCATTGATAAATAGGAGAAGTACATTCAAACTCAGACTACATTGAACATTCAAAACTGACTTTTCATTACATCATTGTATCAAAATGTAAAACATAATATAAATTTCATTACATTGCAAAGACTAAACATCTATTACATCAAAAATGTGTCCTTACAATTCTTGTTAAGTGATCTATAATGTTCTTCATTCCATCAGTTTGAAGCTTACATAATCTTTCAGTCTTTCATCCACAAAAGTACAAGCAGTTAAAATCTTGTCTTGAAGCTCGGCATTGCACTTTGCATAAGTCTCACCATCTCCACAAATGTCTTTAAGTTCTTCAAAAATATTCTTTAAATCACCACTTAAAGACTCAGTAGAGGAGCTAAGAGTAGATTCAATCTTGGTGATCCGATCATCTAATGAATAGAGAGTTTCTTTAAGATTCATGAATTTATTGTCAAACTCAGTCTTCATTCTATCCGCTTGAGCATCAAGAAGACTCTTGAGCTGCATTAACTGAAGATCTGAAAAACCAACTGATGAAGAAGATGGCTGATCAACATCGGAGCAGGAGAAGGGGCCGGAACTGGAACAGAAGAGCTAGGAGGCACAGGTGATGAATGTCTAACTGAAGGTCCAGGTGCCTCAACATCAGCGGCTCTATCTTCCAACAGACTTTTCCTTTCCCATCTACCATCTTTCTTCACAAATCCCATCCTATGAATAGTAGCCAAGCTATAGTAATCAGTGTGTCTCAAATTTCTCATTGGCTCACTATCGGAAATGATTATCCCTTGGCTTTGAAAAATCTTAGTTAATATCATGCCATAGGGTAGACTAGATTTCCTCTTGCTCCCACAGTCAGCAATGTACCAAATTATCATATTCGGAAGATTGATAGGTCTCCCAGTCACTATAGCATCCATAACAAAAATGTCTCTCTCAGATACATAATCAAATCTCCCAGTCTTAGGGAATAGAATCCTACTACAAATGTTATGGAGAAGCCTTAATTCCAAGGATAGTTGATTTGCATGGACTTCTTCAAAACCAACAATTTCTTTATTTAACAATCTTGATAGAGCTGGGCTCCTATCATCAGGTGAAAAAGTAGAAGTACCAGACACTGGAAGTTCCAAAAGTCTTGAGAGTAAATCCACTGTCACATTTATCCTATTTCCTCTAATCATGCTGACCAATCCATTATCTCCTCTTGACAGATTTTTATAAAATTCTTTAACCAAGGCTGGGTAGGTTGGGCAATCTAATGAACATATTTTCTCCCATCCCATTTCAATTAACTGTCTTCCTACAAGAAAACCTTCTGCCTCAAATAGTTCAAAATCAACCTTTCTCCCGGTTGTAATCACTCTATCGGCTAGACGGTCTACCTGAGATGTGGCCGCAGTAGGAGAAGCACTCGGAGTTGAAGAGGATGAGGTGGAATCCATGCTCGGAGAGGTTCGCGAGCGGGACGCCTCACAGTCTTCTTCACCGCCTTCTTCCTTTTCATCCCGGCCGCTCCAAGGCTAGAACCACGGGTTTTAGGTGCCATTTGATTTAGTGGAAAGGTTAATCAAGGATTTCTAAGGATTTGGTAGGTTGGAAAAACTTTGGAGAGAGTATTTGATTGATTTGAGAAGATAGAAGTGAACGAGGAGTCGACTCTGCCCTAGATAAATCGACCTGGGACCACTTCGAGTCGGCTCCCGCAAAGTGTGGGTCGACTCCGGGTAGTCACAGAAATCTATCCCGAAGTGGAGTCGACTCGCACAGAGATGGGGTCGGCTCCAGAGTTTCAGCAGAAACATGGAGTCGACTCCGATACTGACCGAGTCGGCTCCGAGACCATTTCAGAGCAAAAACATAAAGTTTCAGAGAATCTGAAATGTGTCCGGATATTGATCATAAAAATTGATAAAAAATCATTGGATTTTAATAGATCAATTAGATATGAATTCTAGATAAGATTTCCTTAAAGATCAAAGAATAGAAAGAGTTCTAGATAATTTTTCTTAGGGGTTTCAAAATCATTCTAATGGATCACAAATCCCTAACTCTCCTCTAAGATAACAGAATCTTTCTTCACTCAAGGGTTTTGTAAATATATCAGCTAATTGATCTTCAGTATTAACATAATCAAGACATATTTCTCCATTCGTTACATGTTCTCTAATAAAATGATATCTAATTTCTATGTGTTTTGTCCTAGAATGTTGAATTGGATTTTTTGTTAGATTAATTGCACTTGTATTGTCACATTTTATAGGTGTTTTGTCAAGTGTGATACCATAGTCTTCAAGTTGTCGCTTAATCCATAGGATTTGAGCACAGCAACTTCCAGCTGCAACATATTCAGCTTCAGTAGTTGATAATGCAACTGAATTTTGCTTTTTGCTAAACCATGAGATTAAGTTACTTCCTAAGAATTGGCATGCACCACTTGTGCTTTTCCTATCTAACTTACATCCAGCATAATCAGAATCAGAATATGCAATTAAGTTCAATGTTGAGTCTCTAGAATACCATAAGCCTACATTTTTTGTTCCATTTAAGTATCTTAGTATTCTTTTAACAGCAATTAAGTGAGATTCTTTAGGTTCTGATTGAAATCTAGCACATAGACAAACAGAGAACATTATATCAGGTCTACTAGCAGTTAAGTAGAGTAGAGATCCGATTATACCTCGATAGTACTTTTGATCAACTTTCTTACCTTCCTCATCTTTGTCTAATTTGCATGAAGGACTCATTGGAGTTCCAAGGGGTTTCATTGAATCCATACCAAACTTTTTGAGTAGTTCCTTTGTGTACTTGGTTTGGTTGATGAAAATCCCTTCCTTTTCTTGTTTGATTTGGAGTCCAAGGAAGAAGTTGAGTTCTCCCATCATGCTCATTTCAAACTCACCCTGCATCAACTTAGCAAATTCTTGACATAGAAGATTGTTAGTAGCACCAAAAATAATATCATCAACATATATTTGAACTACTAATAAATCTTTACTTTTTCTTTTCAAAAATAATGTTTTATCTACATTTCCTCTTATAAAATCATTTTCAATTAAGAATTTACTTAATCTATCATACCATGCTCTAGGTGCTTGTTTCAAACCATATAATGCTTTGTGCAATTTAAAAACGTGATTTGAAAATTCATGATCTTCAAAACCTGGTGGTTGTTCTACATACACTTCTTCATTTATAAATCCATTTAAAAAAGCACTTTTACATCCATTTGAAATAAGTTGAAATTCATGTGACATGCAAATGCAAGTAATAGTCTAATGGCTTCTAATCTAGCTACTGGTGCAAAGGTTTCATCAAAATCAATACCTTCTTCTTGATTATATCCTTTTGCAACTAATCTAGCTTTGTTTCTAATTACTATGCCATTTTCATCTAGTTTATTTCTAAATACCCATTTTGATCCTATAACAGAATGATCTTTAGGTCTTTCTACTAATGTCCATACATTATTTCTAGTAAATTGATTTAATTCTTCTTGCATAGCTAACATCCAATTATTATCTTTTTCAGCTTCTTCAATAGTTTTAGGTTCAATTTGTGATACAAATGCAAGATGATTACTAATATTTCTCATAGATGATCTAGTTCTTATTCCTTGAGATGGATCACCTATAATCAATTCCTTAGGGTGACTATAAGCGTATCTCCAATCTCTAGGAAGATCCATATCATTATGATTAGTGTTAGTATCATCATCCTTAGGTGAATCATTATCTTTAGCCTCTTGCTCATGATCTGAAGATACATCAATATTTAATTTTTCAAGATCTTTCTCAATTATGTTTGTATCTTCCTCATCATCAAACTTTTCGGAACGAGTTGCTAAAGATTCATCAAAAACTACATGAATGGATTCTTCAACAACTAAAGTTTTCTTGTTAAATACTCTATATGCTTTACTAGTTGTTGAATATCCTAAGAATATTCCTTCATCAGATTTAGCATCAAATTTGCCTAAATTATTTTTACCATTATTATGAACAAAGCATTTACAACCAAATGCATGAAAATATCTAATATTAGGTTTTCTGTTTTGCCATAGTTCATAAGGTGTTTTCTTAAGTATTGGTCTTATTAGGGCTCTATTTAAAATGTAACATGCCGTGTTTATAGCTTCCGCCCAAAAATACTTTGGTAGGTTGCTTTCACATAGCATGGTACGGGCCATGTCTTCTAAAGTCCTATTTTTCCTTTCTACAACACCATTTTGTTGTGGGGTCCTAGGTGCAGAAAAATTATGATTAATACCATTTTCAGCACAAAAATTTTCAAATAGGTGATTTTCAAATTCAGTTCCATGATCACTTCTTAGAGACACTATGGTAGTGTTTTTCTCATTTGTGACTTTCTTAAAGAATTTCAGGAATATCGAGAAAGTCTCATCTTTGTGAGCTAAAAACAATACCCAAGTGTATCTAGAGTAATCATCTACAATCACAAGACCATATTTCTTTCCTCCTAGACTTGTGGTTCTAGTTGGTCCAAAAAGGTCCATGTGAAGTAGCTCTAATGGCCTAGAAGTTGAAACAACATTTTTAGATTTGAAAGAACTTCTTGTTTGTTTTCCAAATTGACATGCATCACATATTTTGTTGTTTTCAAAATCTATTTTAGGTAGCCCTTTAACTAAGTCCATTTTAATTAGTTTTGAAATTAGGTGTGTGCTTGCATGACCTAATCTACGATGCCATAACCATCCAATTTCATTCATATTAGCATTATCAGCAATTAAGCAATGATCACTCATAGATAATTTATCTAGATCAACCAAGTAAACATTGCCATGTCTATAACCAGTAAATACAATGCTATTATCAATGGAATTAGATACTGTGCAGAAGAGGTTTCAAATGATACTTTAAAATCTTTATCGCACAATTGGCTTATACTAATTAAGTTATGCTTCAAACCATCAACATAAAGTACATTATCTATAAAAGTGGATGGAGTTATACGGATTTTACCAAGGCCCATAATCTGACCTTTACCATTATCACCGAACGTAACAACTCCTCCTTTCTTTTCTTCAAGGGTGATGAATTCTTCTTTGTCACCCGTCATATGTCTTGAGCAGCCACTATCAAGATACCACTTTCTCTTTGATCTCTTGGCCACAAGACATTCCTGCAATGAAATCAAACTTTATGTTTAGGTACCCAAGCTTTCTTGGGTCCTTCATGGTTAGTAGCAACAAATATTGTTCCTTTCGGAACCCATATTTTCTTCCCTTTAAAATTTAAATTCTTATTTGGTTTTTGTAAATTACATTCAAATGATTTATGCCCTTTTAAATTGCATTTAAAACAAGTGATGTTACTTTGGCTAGCACGTACAAAAATGTTTTTCAAAGATTTTTGTTTTCTAATGTATTATATCCTAATCCAGCCTTATCAAAAACTGCTTTTTGACTATCTAAAATCATGTTTAGTTTAGTAGAACTTAAGGTGAATTTATCAACAATATCTTTGTATTTTTTAACTTCTTTCTTTAGAGATTCATTTTCTACAATGTGCTGTTCATTTTCCAAAGATAGAGTTTGCATAAATTTGATTTTCGTTTTCAGATTTTAGTATATTAATTTCATGAGTAAAATCATCCTTTTCTTTAAGAAACATTTCCTTTTTATCTTTTGAATCTTTAATTGCAAGCATCACTTCATTTTTCTCTTTAATTAAGTTTATGTTTTCAGTTTTCAGAGATTTATATTTCTTTTTCAAAATCTTAAAATCATCTACAAGTTCATTGAAGGCTTCAAATAATTCATCAAAAGCAAAATCATCACAGGGTTTTCAGTACTTACCTCGTCGTCGTCATTCGCCATAAAACAAATGTTGGCAACCTCTTTTTGTTCTTCTTCTTCGGAAGAAGATTCATCACTGTCGCTCCAAGTTGCAACATACGCTTTCTTCTTTTTCTTGAAAGTCTTTTTCAATTGCGGACAATCATATCTATAATGCCCCGGTTTCTTACATTCATAACAGATCAAGGGGTCTTTCTCTTTGTCCTTGTCCTTATCTTTTTCCTTTTCTCCTTCCATCTTATTTCCAAATTTTTTTTGTGGAAGGGTTTCTTTCTCCTCATAAATTTCTTAAACTTTCTTGCTAGAAGAGCTGTGTCTTCATCATCATCCTCATCATCGCTGCTGCTATCTTCAACTTTTGCAGCCTTGAGGGCAATTGTCTTCTTCTTTTTGCTATCCTCCTCCACATGTTGCTTCATTGTCAATTCATGGGTCATAAGAGATCCAAGAAGCTCTTCCAAAGGTAGAGTGTTTAGATCTTTGGCTTCTTGAATGGCTGTCATTTTGGCTTCCCATGATCTTGGTAATGACCTAAGAATTTTGCGAACCAATTCAGCATTAGTATAGGTTTTTCCAAGACTCTTCAAACCATTAACAATATCAGTAAATCTAGTATACATGCATGTTATGGTTTCAGATTGTTCCATGCTAAACAATTCATATTTATGCACAAGTATATTAATCTTAGATTCTTTAACTTGGTTGGTTCCCTCATGGGTAACCTCTAATCTATCCCATATCTCTTTAGCGGAATTACAGGTAGAGATACGATTAAATTCATTAGCATCAAGAGAACAATATAAAACATTCATGGCTTTTGCATTAAGCTGAGCCATCTTCCTATCATTTTCATTCCAATCCCTTTCGGGCTTAGGAACTATAGAACCATCAACTAAGTGTGTGGGTGTACTAGGTCCATTAATTATGACACTCCACAATTCATAATCTGAAGCTTGAATGAATATCCTCATTCTTGCTTTCCAATATGAATAGTTGGAACCATTAAATAAGGGTGGTCTATTTGTGGAATGGCCCTCAGCAAAACTTGAGCTGGCTTGTGTTGCCATTTGGATCTTTCGCTCTTGATCGTGTGATCAATCAAAAACAAATGAGCACAAGCTCTGATACCAATTGTTGGCCCAGATGGCAACCCAAGAGGGGGGGGGTGAATTGGGTTCTTTAAAAATTAAGCCTTTTAAAAATTTAAACTATTGATGAGAGGATATAAACAATTAATTCAAGTTAAAGCACGATAGCAAGAGAGAGAGATAAATAAGCACGGCAAACACAAAGATTTTATAGTGGTTCGGTGTATCCAACACCTACGTCCACTCCCAAGCTCCACTTGGGTCCACACTATAATCTCCTCGATTACAGTCGAGTTGTTTTACAAGCTTACAACCCAAACTTGTTGTTTTCCGGGATCACAACGAACCCAGCCGGTTTTACACGGGCTCACCAGCACAAAACCCAACACACAAGCTATCCTTAGCTTGTGACGAGGTAAACTACCTCCACTAATTCAACCCTCTGATTGAATTAGCAAACCACAAGATAAAATATGAGTTTAATACAAAACAGCTCCTTTAGAGCAGATATTTCAAAATAAAAGCAAGGTTTAGAAGGGCCTGTTTAGATTTGATTTGAGTGCAGGCTTTTCTTCTTTTCTTCAACTCCTTTGAAGTGTGGAATCGGGCCTCAGCTCAGATTCTTCACGGATTGAATGTTGGAGTTGATTTGAGCTTTTCTCCCTTTCTTTGAATGTTGAAAATCTCTTGATTTGATCTTGAATGGCTCTTGGATTTTCTTCTAAAACTTTCTTGGATTGATGAACTTGAACACAGATGAAGTCTCCTTTGATTTCACTCCTTTTCTTTCACTCTATTTTTGAATCTCGGATTTTTCAAATGACGCTCTGTTTTTCCTCTTTTTCTGAAAGATTTTTCTTTTTCTCTCTTGATTTGTATATCTTTTTGATTTGAAAACGGCCTCTCTATTTATAGACTCTGCAAAAATAGTCGTTAGAACAAAGAAATCTAGCCGTTATTGAAAAATCTTACCGTTGACGCTGAGTTGGCATTCAGAAAAAATCACGCCCAGATTTGTTGGAGTCGGCTCCAACTTTAGGCGAGTCGGCTCGAAGACGCGATGCCAAAAATAGAAACATTCAGAAAGTTAAGGGGTCGACTCAACAAAAATAAGGTGTCGACTCCTGACAGTCGGGGGTCGACTCATGAAAAGCAAGGGGTCGACTCGAGAAGTGCTCAGAAAAATAACTCTCTGGTGTCTGAGCGGAGTCGACTCACACAGTCATGGAGTCGGCTCGACAAAATCGGGGGTCGACTCTTGAAATCACAGGGGTCGACTCGAGAAAACAGACATCTCTGTATACTGAGTGGAGTCGACTCTGAAACTCTAGAGTCGGCTCCGGAACGTATCAAAAATCAGAGAATTTTCTGATTGACTTTGAAATTCGTTCCAGATTAATTTTAAATCAATTTTTGACTTGAATATAATAAATTTGACATTAGAATCAATTCAAGATATGTTCCAAAAACTCATTGATTGAAATATGAAGTATAAAAATTTCTTTTTGAAAGCTTAAACATGGAGCTTGAAGCTACTTTCCAATTGATTAAAGTCATACTTAACATACTCATTGATTATGATAAATAAATTCATTGCATCTTTTAATATACTCATGGCTTTTGGTAATCATCAAAATCAATAAGATTGGGGCAATAATTTCTCAACAATCTCCCCAACAAAAAGGTACCGCCTATCTTTGACTCCACACCAACGACTTTGGCATTGACTGGAACCATGAAGGCACGTAGGATGAGGGCGATCCCGTCATAGCCATCCCTCATGAACCATGGCCACATGGCGGAGTGGCTGCTGGCCTAGGTGTATCTGCCGGAGTTCCGAGAGGAGCATCGTCGCCAGCAGGCCATGGACTTCTTCCGGGATGCCTTCTCAGCTATGCTTTGGGTAAGTATTCTTATGTGTCTCCATAAAGTTTCCTCCCTATATTGTATGTTGACAGTGATTTTCTTCATGTAGTTGGTGAACTTCATGTTCGCTGCTCGAGACATTGCCCTCCAGACCAATGCAGTCCTCACCCGCCCTGGTATGAGCTGAGAAGGCTGAGGGTGAGCTGGTGTTGGCTCATGCTAAGCGGGTAGAGGAACTTGAAGAGGCCAGGTGTTAGGCGGCGATCAAGCTCGAGCGTGCCCGTATCGCCAAAGCTATGCTGGAGGACATGGTGGCGAGGTTGAATGCGTGCAACCTCCGGCTCCGCACTATCACTCTGGAGGTAAAGGCGGCCAAGCTGCAAGCCGACGACATCGAGGCAATTTCCCGAATGGCCGACGCCAGGGCTGCCAACTCCGCGGCTGATATGCGCGAGGTAATTGCTCGAATGGCCGATGCCAGGGCTGCTGATGCCACGGCTGATATGCGCGAGGCAGTTGCAAAGGCCTCGGAGATGGAGGTGGCAGCATAGGCCACCGAGGAGAGGGCCGCTGTGGCCGAGAGGAGGGCCACGAAGGTAGTAGAGCATTATCAGAGCTCTGCTACCTTCGAGGATGAGCTGGCGGAGGCCTTTGTCGGGGTTTACCTGCAAGGCTTCCAGGAGTGTAAAGAGAAGGTGGCCCGAGTCTTCGACATTGTGGACCTCGATGACCTCGAACCTGATGATGATGAAGAGTCAGAGGGGATGCCAATGGCGAAGAGATCAGCCGACGATGGGTCTGCCCCAGCCAACAATGGACCAACACCTTTCGAACCTTGAAGACTCGCCTTTTCTCTTTATTTTGCCTTTGTACCAAAGCCCGACTTGAGCCAGAAATTTTGTAAACTTTTTGATAATTAATGAAAAATGAATCTTCTTTTGAATCTTTGGGTCTTTGAGCACTTAGCTTTTGTAGCTTTTGTGGCATGTTCTACCATTCCTTGCTTTGTACTTGTGCAAATTCGTGAATGGGCTGTGCAGTCTGATGGCTGTCGGCCATGTGCTCTGGCTTGATATTGAGGCCGACGTTGGAGTCAAGCTTGAGGCCGATGCTGGAGTCGGACTTGAGGCCGACGTTGGAATCGGGCTTGAGGCAGGATCGAGAGCCCCTTTGAAACTTCTGAGGGTGACCCGAGAGTCTTTGAGACCAAGCTCGGGAGCCTTTTGAATACCGAAGGATGACCCGAGAGTCTTTGAGATCAAGCTCGGAAGCCTTTTGAACCCTGAAGGGTGATCCGAGAGTCTTTGAGACCAAGCTCAAAAGCCTTTTGAATCCCATCTTGTGGAGCTGAGAGAAAGGGATACCCGAACTTATCTTTATTTCAATTAGCTGAGTGTGTACATCACTAATAGTACCAATGAAGGTTGTCCACATTCTAGGTGTGGGGGATTGGCTTTCCATCTAATCCTTCGATCTGGTATGCTCTGTGATGAAGCATCTCAGTGACCCAATAGGGCTCCTCCCAGCTTGGGGATAGCTTGCCCCCATCCGTAGGCTTTAAGACTTTGGCTCGTCTAAGGACCAGGTCTCCGAAGAGAAATGCTTTGGAGCAGACACGGATGTTGTAGTACTTGGCAGCTCTTTGGCGATAGGTAGTCATCTTGAGTCGCGCCTGATTGCATGCCTTCTCAATGAAGTCGAGGTTGGCTCGTAGTTGATTAGGGTTGTCCTCCTTATCGATGGCTCTCTGCCGCTTGAGGGAGAAGTACTCTTCTTCTGCCAGACTGGTCGATACTTTGGATCGATGTTGAGCTTGTGGGTGATCACCTTCGATGGTATGCTCAGCATGTCTAATGCCGACCAAGCGAAGATGTCTAAGTTGGCCTACAGAAAGGTGAGAAGTCAGTCTCTTGCCTCCATGGGAAGAAGTGCGCCAATCTGAAACATCCTTATCGGGTCCTCTCCCAGTGGAAAGGTTAACAGGTGCTCAACCGTCTCTCCCCTCCTCTCGAACTCTCTGGGGTCAAGCAGCTCTGGAGGTAGCAGAATAACCATCTCTTAAGGACTGAAAGTCGTGTGGTAACAGAGCAGCACTGGGCTTCGCTCCCCATGCATCTTCCCGATTTCCCTGCCAGTGGGGAATCTGACGAGCAACCGCTTGGTGAAGATGATGGCATCCAAGAGGTTCAGACTGGATCGTCCGAGGATGGCATTGTAGGCTAGGGGGACTCGGACAATCAGGAACTTCATAAGAACCATGCTCTAGTATGATGGCGTTCTGATCATGACCGGGAGAGTGATCTCTTCCTTCACCTTTATGGAATCTCCGATAAAGTTCACCAAAGGCGTAGTCATAGGCCAAAGGGAGTCAAGAGACAAATTCATCCGAACAAAAGCATTGTAAGTAATAATGTCAGTTGAACTTCCACTATCGATAAGAATCCTTTTTACAGGGTGTTTAGCAATTGTCATGGACACGACAGCGCTATCGTCATTAGGATTGTCTACACCCACTAGGTTCCTTTTAGAAAAGGGGATTACGGTGTCAACTCCCTCATCCTTCCATGGCTTCTTGAAAGTGTCACCTACCCTCAGAAAATCATGGCAACCATCTTCTCGGTCGAAGCATTATCGATGTTGACTTGGGCATCCGAAGGTGCCGCCTGGCCTGGAGCAGTCGGGTTCCCCTTCTTGACAAACTTTTCAAGATAGCCTCGCTGGATGAGCTCCTCGATCGCCCTCTTCAAGTGATAACAATCCTTCGTATCGTGGCCGTGGTTCCGATGGAAGCGGCATTAAAGATTCTTGTTATGGGAAGCTTCCGGCTTCAGGGGAGTAGGACACCAAAGATACGGCTCACCCTCGATCTCCATTAGGATGTGGATCTCGGGGTGAGCAGAGGGGTGAGGTGCTCCTCCTTAGGGGCAAATGTTCAGGGCCGGTTGTCATGCCATCGTGGAGGCTCGGGCCTTTTGGGGCAAGATCCTCTTGGCTTCATGCGAATCTGCCTTTTGCTAGACCCTCCATCGGCCTTCCTTCGGATAGAATCAGCCTCATCAGTGCGGATATGCTTCTGCGCATGACTCATAAGCTCAGCATAGGAACTAGGGGATTTCTTATCGAAGGAGTAGGCGAAGCGAGAGATACTGCACGGCGATAAGTAGGAGTACCAAGCGTGTGCGACCTTTCGAAGGATGTCCAAAAAAGAGACGCAGAGGAGGGCGTAGGTTGTCCGCTGGACTTGCATGGGATCTTGTAGCTCTCCGAGTGATCCAATGGATCGATGGTACCATCGTAAGGGTCTAGCTGGGAGGGACAGAATCGGATCGAGATTGGCTCCTCCATGATACGGTGAGACAACGGGGGGCGGCTATCATAATCCACCCTCGACTGATTAGTGATCTTGCGGCTAAGCTCCTCTAGCCGCTGATTGTATTCGTCGAGCCGTTGCTCCGCCCGACGGCCGATCTGACCATTGAAGGACCCCTTCCTTGAAGATTCAGAGGACAAGTAGGGGGCGGGATAGAACAGGTGATGATGCCCCCGCTCGGACTCCTTTCCATGCCACTGTTCAGGGGGGTTGTTATAACGGCGAGCGGGAGATCGTAGCCTCTTGGAGGCCTCCCGGCGATGAGACCTTGATGAAGCACGGAGGCCAGGCTCCCGCAAAGGGAGTCTACCATGGGTGAACTGCTGGCTGGCCTGAGGGCCTGTCGCCTGAGGTAGAAAGGGCTTGGATTTTTGCTACGTGGCTACGAAATGTTGCTCTTGCAACTCCCAAACCACAGCCACCAGATCTTGAACTTGCTGGGTAAGGGCGGCGAGATGGTTGGGTTGACTAACTAGCAGCAGTGGTGGAAGCAGAGCAGGAAGGTTAACCTCTAGATGCTCAACCCACGGAGGATGCCCCCCAGCATAGCTGGTGGAGGCCTCCTAAGCGCGCGTAATCACCAATTCTTTGTTGGAGGGGGATGAAAATCTGCTACCAGCCTTCGTAGGTATTTTACCTCTCGTGCGCCCCTACCTAGCACGCCAATCTGTTATCATCAAATCACCTTCCTCGAAGCGTCAGGTAAGATCTGGGATCCAATAGCCGATGAGGATGAGGATGAAAATCTTTTGATGCCTCGATCTCAAACTGGGATCCTGCAAAAAAGTCCCTGTAGGCCGGTTATTCCGGCGGGGACCCTCCGATGCTCGAGTGAGTGGCTTGGAAAATAGTAGTGTATCTTCCTCTTTTTTTGGAGTTAGCTAAAGACTTAGAGAAATTCTTGAAATTGAAGAAGTTGAAGTCCCCCTCTCATCATGAGTGAGGGTTCTTATACCTGGTCGGGAGTACCTCTTATCCCTTTTTGGATAGTTATTGCTTTCGAGATACTTTGTCCTGACATGGAACAAGCGGTAAGGCCAACAGCGATAGATAATGTCCGTCCCCCTAGCTTGTCAGAAGTGGCAGGCCACCTCTTTATTTGATATGGGTGGCTACAGTCAGTTGGTGGGCCACATCCTATCAGGCGTGGCACGACAGACAGTTGGTAAGTCAGGTCTTGTCGGGCGTGTGCCATAGCCGGTAGGTGAAACATGTGAGGCTACAGGTGGGCCATGTGGGGCCACGTGAGGTGACAGCGGGCCACGTGGAGCCGCAGATGGTAGCAGGTTGTGTTACTAAGGTCAACTCTGGGATCGGTGCCGGGGACAACGCTGAAGTTGGTCTTGAGGCCGACTCTGGAGCCAGCCTTGAGGCCGACTCTGGAGTCGGTGCTGAGGGTCGATGCTAGAGTCGATCTTGAGACCGACTCTGGAGTCGGTGCTAAGGGTCGATGCTGGAGTTGGTCTTGAGGCCGACTTTGAAGTCGGTGCTTAGGGCCAACGTAGGAGTCGGTCTTGGCACCGACACCGGAGTTAGTGCTGAGGGCCAACGTTTGTTGGAGTCGATCTTGGAACCGACTCCGGAGTCGGTGCTAGGAGCAGAGGTGACATGTCAAATTATGACGACTTTAATTGTTTAATTTTACCTCCATCAGTTAGCCTTTTTTCGCTAACTATAATGTGGCTTGATCAGCCACATCAGAATGTAATATTTTTAAAATATAGAAGGCATAGGAATTAAATTTTGAGGAACAACCAATGTTGGTCAAAATGAATGTCGAGTGAAATTTAGGGATCTAAGTTATATTTTTGCAATATTTTATTAGTGTGCTGGCTTAAGAGCGTGGATGGCAGGTGCAGATCTTCCAAATTTAATTAAGATGCATAATTAGGCTTGAGGCAGGAGTGCCGTCTAGCCATACTTGGTTATTTTTGCATGAGATTGGAATAACGGTGGTGTACATCTTTGTTATTTTTTTCCTCTTCTTTTGATTTAATTTTGAGAGCCCAGAAGGGCTAATGCCCCACCCATCATATTCATCGAGAAAAGTCTTTATGCATCGCATACGGTGCAGAAGCAATCATACTGTATGTTGATTGACTGCATGCGCATGTAGGCCATGCATACGATGCATAAAAAAATAAAATTATTCTTGGCATTTACGATTGTATGTGCACATGGATAATCAGCATGCATGGTATGTGCATTTCTGCACCGCATACGATGTAAGAAGACTTTCTCTATCCATGATGCTCCAAACCCAAGCAAATTCAGTTAGAGCTTGAGAAAACATAATTTTGCTAGCTCGGTATTGAAACATCTCTTGAGGCCACTAAGAATCAAATCCTTAGTTTGTTATCTTTTTTTTAAAAAAAATTAGTTTAAAGCCTAAAAGGTCTCATGCCGCCCTTGTCTAAATAATATAAGTTATATTTATTTATTTTAAGACAAGCATACAATTAAAGAAACTTAGTTCAATAATTGAGTTAGCCATTCTTTTCGAGGCAAGCTATGTCTATTAGAAAAGCTAAAGGTTTAATAGGTAATTTTATTTTTCTTTCTTAGAACATAAATATTAAATAAAATTTCAACAAAACGTAAAATTGATCTATTAGATCTGTTAGGCTAATAAAGTGTCTAAGTTCGATCAGTTTACAACATAAATATCTATTCTTATAATTACTATTTATATGAGCCACTCTTAGATAGATATGATCTATCACATAGCTGATAGATCAGGCTTATCAATATGCATATATTAATGAGAATTACAATGATAGACGGATGGAAGCCCTTATAGTGTTATTATTGATAAATCTAATCTATTAACCATATGATAGATTAGGTGTACTTAAAAATGCCTCCATTCATTTATTGTGCAAAGTTACAAACACTCTATAACATGCAAACAACTCAAATTTTATAAAGGTTTCGCGCCACCCTTGTCTAAATAATATAAATCATATTTATTTATTTTAAGGCAAGCATAAAATTAAAGAAACTTCAACAATTGAGTTAGCTATTTTTTTCGAGGCAAGCTAGGTCCATTGTAGAAGTTAAAGGTCTAATCGGCAATTTTATTTTACTTTTTTGGAACTCAAATATTAATAAAATTTTAATAAAATATAAAATCAATCTATTAGATCTGTCAAGCTAATAAAGTATCTGAGTTCGATCAAGTTCGTATCATATATATATATATATATATATATATCTATTCTTATAATTACTATCATTTATATGAGTCATTCTTAGATAGATTCGATATATCAACGTGCACGTATTAATAAGAACTACAATGATAGACCGATGGGAGTCGTTATAGTGTTATTATTGGTAAATCTAATCTACGGACCATATGATAAATTAGGTGTACTTAAGAATAACTCAATTCATTTATTATATGAAGCTAAAGACACTTTTTAACATGCAAACAACTCAAATTTTATAAAGGTCCCATGCCTTTCTTGTCTAAATAATATAAATCATATTTATTTATGTTAAGACAAGAATAAAATTAAAGAAACTTGGTTCAACAATTGAGTTAGCTATCCTTTTCACGGCAAGGTATGTCTATTGCAGGAGCTAAAGGTCTAATAGGTAATTTTACTTTGCTATCTTGGAACTCAAATACTTGATAAAATTTCAACAAAACATAAAATCAATTTATTAGATTTGTCAGGCTAATAAAGTGTCTGTGTTCGATCATGTTCGCATCATAAATATCTATTCTTATAATTCCTATTATCTATATGAGCCATTCTTAGATAGATCCGATCTATCCTATAGCTAATAGCTCAGTCTTATCAATGTGCACACATTAATAAAAACTACAATAATAGACAGATAGGAGTCGTTATAGTGTTATCATTGACAGACCTAATCAACTGACCATATTGTAGAGCAAATGTACTTTAGAATGGCTCCATTCATTTATTGAACAAAGCTAGAAACACTCTATAACATGCAAACAACTTAAATTTTATGATTGGATCATGCCTAAATTGGAAAAGCTGGGCTTATATACTATCACCGGGTATTTAGGAGGATCTCGACCTTTCCTTAACTAATTTATCAGGGGGCATTTTCATGTGAACTCCGTCAAACAATGACTTTACATACTTACCACATGAGGAGTTTCTTAAAAGTAAAAGAAGTTTTGGATGATTTCTATAAATTCAACAACAATGGTTAACCCCTTTAAGTATTTGCTAAAGAGAGGGCAATTTCACTAGTGAAATTTTGATATTCTAGCTCAGAGGGTCAACAAGCCTTGCTAGATGCACAAAAGACCTCTAACTAGAGGTTATGGTGTTTGAGAAGAAAGTTCTTTTCTTAAGCATTTGAAGCATTTGATATTGGATGATGATGTGGCTGATCAGGCCACGTTTAAGTTAACGGGAGGGACGACTGATGGAACCTAGAACTCCAGGACCCCCTCGGCCTCGAACTCCAAGGTTCCCTCGGCCTTGGACTTCAGGTCCCCTCGGACTCGGACTCCAGGTTTCCTCGGTCTCGGAATGCAACCACCATGTGGCCCACTATCCACCTGTAACCACCACGTGGCCACACTAACCGTCTGCAACCACACGTGGTCACTACCTGTTATGGCACACGTCTGACATGACTAGACCCACCTACCACCTGTGGCACTGCATCTGGCAGGGGGCTGGCAGGATAGGATACATCTGACATACTCAGTATTTGTTACGATCTATCCTTGCTAGCCTTGCCGTCTGTCCACTACCAGACAATAACGTCTCAAATCAACCGCCTTCCGAAAGTGGGTAAAAGGTACCTCCATACAGGTATAAGAACCTTCGCTCACAACGAGAGAAGGGATCTGAACTCCAAGTTCTCTACCTAACTCTTTTAGCTCTTTCTTTACTGTTTTCCAAGTTGATTACTCAAGCGTCGGAGGGTCCCCACCAATGCAACCAGTCTCCAAGGACTTTCTTGAAGGAATACCGCTGAGGAGGAGGCACCGAAAGATTTCCATGCCATCCTAGTGACCCTCCGGACCCTCTCCGTGACCCGATGTTCAAGGAACGTGACTTGGCAGCAATAGATTGGCATGCCAGGAAAGGGAAAAGGAGGTAAAAAGCTTTGAACCAGCCAGCTACAGATTCTTTTTCCCAGAGCAAGCAAGAAGATGGTGGTGACGCGTGCTCAGGAGATTTCCATCAGCTGCGCTGAGGGCATTGCTAGGGAGCTGAGCAGCCGGAGACTGGCCCCCTCATCCCCTAGGCCGGTGTTCTTGTGCAGCCATCACCACCATCCCAAGATGATCGAATCGCTGCCCTGACCATGCAAGTCCAATCACTTATCGCGGCGGTCCAGGAGTTGCAGCAACAACCGATGGCTGCGCAGCGGCATCCAAGGCCATCCTCATCGGGCATGGGCATGGCTCAACCAAGTCAACAGTCCACCCACGGGAGATCCTCTCTTCAGAAGACCCATCGCCTCCGCGCCTCACTCAGGCATCACCGTCGGAAGGCCTCTAAGAGGCTTCGGTCTCCTTCTCGCCATGCTAGTGCTTCTCCCAAGCGGTGGCCCAGAAAGGAGACCGAGCGTGCACTTCCCCATCGACGCCACCCCTCCCCATCCTCAGAGTCTTCAAGGGAGGGGTCCTTCGACAGTCGGATCGTTCGTCGGACCGAGCGACGGCTAAATGAGTACAACTAGTGGCTAGAGGAGCTCAGCTGCAGAATCACGAATCCACCAGAGGCGGACTATGATAGCCGCCCTCCGCTGTCCCGCCGCATCATGGAGGAACCGATCTTGACGTGGTTCCACCTTCTTTAGCTGGACTCCTATGATGGTACCATCAACCTTCTGGACCATCTAGAGAGCTACAAGGTCCTCATGCAGGTTCAGGGAGTGACCGGCTCCCTCCTCTGCATCACCTTTCCTGCCATCCTTCGAAAAGCTGCACGTGCCTGGTACTCCCGCTTGCCACCGCGCAGCATCAACTCCTTCCGACAGCTGGAGATGACCTTTCTAACACACTTCGATGCATGCCGGAAGATCCCATGGGTGGCCGACAGCTTGTTCACCGTTAAGCAGAGGAGTGGCGAGTCGTTGATGGACTTTGTGGTTCGGTTCAAAGAAGCCGCACTCGAAGTCTACAATCTTGAGGACTCGGTGGCCACTCTGGCCTTAAAGCGAGGGCTCTGCCTATCCCGCTTCACCTATTTCCTTGACAAGAAGCCCTCCGAGTCTTATGCTGAGCTGCTAAGTCAGGTGCAGAAGTACATTTGTGTCGACGAGGCTGACTCTTCCCGGTGCGAGGCCCGTCCTAAGCTTGTTGAGGCTTGACCCAAGAGGCATGAGCCTCCTCATCGACCGGACAACCGACCGCGAGCACTCTCCCCCAGGGAGGGACCCTTTATCCCCCTGCTCGCTCCGATTTCCCACATTCTGATAAAAATCGAGGGTGAGTCATATCTTCAGCGCCCTCTTCTCATGAAGCCAGAGGCCCTCCACAACAAAAATTTCTACTCTCATTTCTATCGGGACTATGGCCACGACACGTAAGACTGTCTCCAGCTGAAGAAGATGATTGAGGACCTTATCCAGCATGGCCATTTGGAAAAATTCGTCCATAGGGGAAACCCGACTACGCCAGACCCATCGGCACCTCCACCTCCCCAGGTTGGCATCGATAACATTCTGACTGAGAATATCGTGGCTATGATTTCCTAGGGGGCGGGCAGTGCTTCCAAGAGGCCACGGGAGATGAGGGGTTAAACTCTGTAATTCTCTTTTTTAAAAGGGACCTAGAGGAGGTGGTTAACAATAATGATGACAACGTCGTCATGTCTATGATGATCACAAAACATCCTGTAAAGAGAATTTTGGTTGATGGTGGAAGCTCAATCGACATTCTCAGTTACGATGCCTTTGTTCAAATGAACTTGTCCCCAAGCTCCCTTTGACCTATGGCCATGCCCTTAATGGGCTTCACCAGAGACTTTGTGCGGGTTGAGAGAGAAATTACTCTCCCAATCACGGTTGGGATGCCACCGTGCCAAAGCACGGTCTTCATGAATTTTTTGGTCGTCCGAGTTCCCTTGGCCTACAACGCCATCCTCAGGAGATCCGGTCTGAATCTTCTAGATGCCGTCATCTCCACCAAGAGACTTCTTGTAAGATTTTTCACTAGTGAGGGAGTCGGGAAGATGCATGGGGAGCGAAACCCGATGCTGCTCTGCTATCATACAGCCCCCAACCCTCTGGGGGTGATGGCTGCGCCAGTGCCTGAGTCGCTTGATCCCCGAGATTCAAAGAGGAGGGGGGAGCCGGCCGAGCATTTGTTGACCTTTCCGCTAGGTGAGGACCTAGTGAGAATGGTCTAGGTCAGGGCCCTTCTCCTCGAGAAGGCGTGAGATCAACTTCTCGCCTTCCTACGGGCCAATTCGGACATCTTCGCTTGGTCGGCGTTCGACATGCCAAACATACCTAGAAAGGTAATCACCCATTAGCTCAACATCAGCCCAGGGTGCCAGCTTGTCTGGCAGAAGAAGAGGAGCTTCACCCCCGATCGACAGAAGGCCATTGATGAGCAGGTCCGCAAGCTAGTTGCCACCGGCCACATCCGAGAGGTGCACTATCCGGATTGGCTGGCCAATGTTGTGATAGTCCGTAAGGTCAGTGGAAGCTAAAGGATGTGTGTCAACTTCACCGACCTTAATAGGGCATGCCCCAAAGATAGCTTCCCATTGCCTCGAATCGATCAGTTGGTGGATGCTACATCTGGCCACGAGACCTTCAGCTTCATGGATGCCTTCTCAGGGTATAACCAAATCAAGATGGACCCGACGGACGAGGAAGCTACGTCATTCGTGATCGAGAAGGGCATCTACTATTACAAGGTAATGCCCTTTGGACTAAAGAATGTAGGAGCCACATACCAAAGGCTGATAAACAAGGTCTTCGAGGATCAGATCAGGTACAACATGGAGGTGTATGTGGATGACATGCTGACCAAAAGTATCCATACTAGTGACCATATTACTGAACTGGCAGAGACCTTCGGCAATCTCTGCCAATTCCAGATGAGGCTGAATCCCCGCAAGTGCGCCTTCGAGGTTACAACGGGCAAGTTCTTGAAATTCATGGTGACACAGCGAGGGATCGAGGCAAACCCCGACAAGATTCAAGCCATCCTTGACATGAGGCCCCCAACCAACAAGAAAAAGGTGCAGCATTTAACCGAGAGTGACAGCTCTAAGCCATTTTCTGTCCAAATCAGCAGAGAGATGCCTGCCCTTCTTCAAAGCCCTGTGCAAGGTCAACGGTTTTGAGTGGATAAAGGAGTGTCAGAAAGCCTTCGAAGAGCTGAAGGAGTTTCTATCCACTCCGCCGTTGCTGTCCAAGCCGCACGGCAGGGAGGAGCTCTTCCTCTACCTTGTAGCTTTCCTCGAGACGGTCAGCTCTATGCTCGTGCGCATGGACGTCGATGGGATGCAGAGGCTAGTTTATTACACTAGCAAGAAGCTTCATGATGCTGAGACCAGGTATTCCAAGACCGAAAAGACCATTTTTGCCTTAATCGTCTCTGCTCAGTGTTTCAGGCCCTACTTCAAAGCCCACCCAATTGTGGTGCTTACGGACCAGCCGGTTAGAGCAATTTTATCTCATCTTGACACCTCCAGCCGCCTGGTGAGGTGGACCATTAAGCTGGAAGAGTTTGACATATCATTCCAACCAAGGTTAGCCATGAAGTCTCAGGTGTTAGCTGACTTCCTGGTCGAGTGCACTTGGATCGAGGAGCAATCGGAGGAGCCCCACTCGGCGTCCTTAGACATGACGATCGAGGCAAGAAGAGAGGACTGGATCCTCCATGTGGATGGCGCATCGAATTCCCAGGGGAGTGAAGCCGGGCTCATCCTAGCAAGCCCAGAGGGAGAGGTGATGGAGTATGCCCTCTGTTTTCTTTTTTCTACCATCAACAATTAAGCAGAATATGAAGCTTTGCTAGCGGAAATGAAGCTAGCCAAGGAGCTCGGAGTGAAGCATCTCAGAGCCTTCACTGACTCCCAACTTTTCTCTGAACAGGTCGCTGGAGAGTACAAGGCCCAGGATCCCATTATGTCCTGTTATCTGAATAAGGTCCAATCACAGACCTTCTTTTTTGCTTATTTTAGTATCAGTTACATTTTGAGGTGAGAATGCCAGAGACGACGCATTGTTCCGTTTGGCCACCTCGGCTGATGGGGCCCTGGAAAGGACACATGTAGAGCATCTGAAAGTTCCAAGCAACGAAGCCACTGAGAAGGCTCTATCGGTCAGCCGAGAGCCTGCTTGGATGGACGCTTACGTCTAATACCTTACCGATGGCATCCTCCCCGAGGACCTAGCGGAGGCCAAGGTGCTCAAACGGTGAGCTCCCAAGTTCCTGATACTGGATGGACAGCTACACCAAAGGTCCTTCTCATACCCAATCCTCAAGTACATTGGCCCTACGGACATCGATTACATCCTCCGCGAGATTCATGAAAGCATTTATGGAAATCACCTGGGGGGTAGAATGCTGGCATACAAGGCTCTGCGCTAGGGGTATTACTGGCTCATGATGAATGAAGATGCCACCGAGCTAGTTCGAAGATGCAATAGCTATCAGTAGCATGCCAACATCCAGCAACAGCCGACCTCTCAACTGAGCCCCTGGCGGCCCCATGGCCCTTTACTTAGTGGGGGATGGACATCCTGGGATCATTCCCCCCGGCCTCCGGCCAGCGTAGGTTCCTACTAGTTGCTGTCGATCACTTCATCAAATGGGTTGAAGCCGAAGCATTAGTGAAGATCACCGAGAGCAAGATGAGATCCTTTTTCTGAAAGTCCATAATCTGCCAATTTGGGTTGCCTCATACTCTCATCACCGACAATGGCCGACAATTCGATAACGCTCCCTTCAAAGGATTCTGCACTGAGCCGGGAAACCATCAGCGGTTTACCTCCATCGGTCATCTTCAAACCAATGGGGTGGCCGAGGTGATGAACCGCAACATCCTATTGGGGCTCAGAGCGCGGCTAGATGACTTCAAAGGAAGATGGGTGGAGGAGCTCCCCAATGTACTATGGGCCTATCACACGACACCGCGGCCTCCTATTGGGGAGACCCCCTTCAGCCTCGTGTTTGGGTCTGAGGCTATCATCCCTGTAGAGATTGGCATCCCGAGTCATCGGGTGGAGTCATACTCGAGCCGACTGTGAGCCAACCTCGACCTCATCGAGGAGGTGCACGATCGGGCGCAACTCAGGATGACTGCATATTACCAGCGAGCCGCTAGGTACTACAACAACTCTCATGTCCGCCCTAGAGCATTCCTGCCAAGGGACCGGTCCTCATGCGGGCCAAGGTCTCGAAGCCGACGGAAGGAGGTAAGCTGTCACCGAACTGGAAGGACCCTACCTAGTCACCAAGGCCCTCCACCATGGAGCATACCGAATCAAGAGACTTGATGGAAGCCACTCTCCTGAACCTGGAATTCTGACAACCTCTGTCGGTACTACCAGTAATGTACACTAACATTAGGTTATGGATTTGAGTGTTTCGTTCTTTTGGGTTTGAATGACTCATCTTCTCGACTAAAAAAGATATGTTCAAGTAACTCATCCTTTCAGCCAAAGCCTGACTCCGATCGGCACCAAAAGCCTGAGGCCAACTCGGCACCGAAGTCCGACTCCGGTCGGTATCGAAAGCCCGAGGCCAGCTTGGCACTAAAGTCCGACTTCGATTGGCACCGAAAGCTCAAGGCCAGCTCAGCACCAAAGCCCGACTCCAGTTGGCACCGAAAGCTCGAGGCCAGCTCGGCACCAAAGCCCGACTCCAGTCGGCACCGAAAGCCCAAGGCCAGCTCGGCACCAAAGCCCAACTCTGGTCGGCACCAAAAGCCCAAGGCCAGCTCGGGACCAAAGCCCAACTTTGGTCGACACCGAAAGCTCGAGGCCAGCTCGGCACCAAAGCCCGACTCCAGTCAGCATCTAAAGCTCGAGGCCAGCTTGGCACCAAAGCTCGACTCTGGTTGGCACCGAAAGCCCGATGCCAACTCGGCACCAAAGCCCGACTCTGGTCGACACCGAAAGCCTAAGGCCAACTCGGCACCACAGCTCAACTCCAGTCAGCACTGAAAGCCGAGGCTAGCTTGGCACCAAAGCCCGACTTCGGTCGGCACGGAAAGCCCGGCCAGCTCGGCACCAAAGCTCGACTTCGATCGGCACGGAAAGCCCGAGGCCAGCTCAGCACCAAAGCCCGACTCCGATTGGCACCGAAAGCCCAAGGCCAGCTCGGCATCAAAGCCCGACGCCAGTCGACATCGAAAGCCCATGGCCAGCTTGGCACCAAAGCTCAACTTCGGTTAGCACTGAAAGCCTGAGACCAGCTTAGCACTTAAGCCTAACTCCGGTCGGCACTGAAAGCCCGAGGCCAGCTCGGCACTTAAGCCTCACTCCGGTCGGCACTGAAAGCCCGAGGCCAGCTCAGCACCAAAGCCCGGCTCCAGCCGGCACCAAAAGCCCGAGACCGGCTTGGCACCTAAGGACCAACCCCGACCAGCCCTAAAGCTCTGATGACCGATCGGCGCTACAAACCTATTGCAAGACTAATGCCTCAAGGCTGACCTCAAGTTTTCACAATGGAAAGTTTTGGAGCCGACCTCAGTACTTTCCCCGGGATCCGGTCCCATGCAGCACCAAAGTCCTGAACTTGCTCACGGCAAGCAGACGAATACTATGACCCCATCGGGACCAGTGCAGCCCCATCGGGGATCCTACAAAGGCAGACTAAGTAGAAAGTACACTACTTTGAGCTAAGTACTTGGAGAGTCTTTAAGACGCAAATTTCAAAAAAAGTCAATTGTTTTCATTACTTAGTAAATGTTTACAAAACGCCGACTTAAGTCGGACTTTGATACAATAGTAGAAATAAAAGAAAAGATCCAGGAGCGGGCCCTTAGGCATCGATCGGCGCATATTCACTATTAGTCGACCCCTTCAGCTCCTCGAAAGCATCAGGCTCGAGGTCGTTGAGGCTGGCAACACCGAAGACCAGTGCAGCCTTCTCCTTCCCATGGCGAAAGCCCTGGAGGTAGGCATCGGTGGAGCCCTCTGCCACCTCTTTGGCAAAGGCGTGGAGCCCCGATAGCGCTCCACGGCCTCTGCTGTGGCCATCTTCACTGCCATGGCCCTCTCCTTAGCGGCTTGTGCTCTCAAAAAGGCATTGTTCGCTTGGGCAGCAGTGTCGGCGGCCCGGGCATCGGCCATCTGGGCTATATCTTCGAAGCTCTCGGCCGGCCCTCGAACTCCTTCGCCTCCTGGATTGCTATATCCAGTCAAAGTGCACAAGCCCCCAGTTTGGCCTCAGCGCGCAGGCACACCCCAAGTCAACTGCTCCCTGCCGTCTGGTCTCCTCGACCTCCACCTGGAACAGCTCTAGGGTCCTTTTAGCCTTATCGGCCTCCCTTCGGGTCACCCCCAATGCCCTCTTCGTCACCTCGGCCTCCCTTCGGGCTGTCTCCAGCGCACCCTCGGCCTCCTCAGCCCTAGCCATGATGACCAGGGTTGTTGGTGGGCGCGATGGCTCCGAAGGGTAGTGTCCCTTAGCGCTGACAAAGAGTTCGCCGCCTGCATAAGGAAAGCCTTTGTTAGTGCACAATGAAGCAAAAAAAAAAATCCATAGGGGGGGGGGGGAGGGGGCGAGAGAGACACTTACTCATAAATGCACCACGAAGGTGCCCCAAAGGATGGCGGGAGCATCCAGTTGGCTAAACTCCACTTGGAGCTCTGGCAGACAAACCTTGGCCATTAGTCGCTCGGTGGTGCGACCATTGTATGCGAAGGACACCCGAGGGGGGTCCTCCTCGGTTCTCCCCCGTGGGATCAGCTGAGGCCTAGGGCACGGATGTTGCCCGGACCCTGGTGGCATTCCTCTGTGGCCTTCACCTGTTGAGGCGCCCTTTGCAGTTGCTTTCATCGCTACCGTAGCATACCTGCTCGCCGGCAGGCCCTCTGATGCTGGCGCGGCCACAGGATCAGATGGCTCCACATTCAGATGAACCGCCACGACCCTCGGCTCCTCTGGGGGTGTGGCGGTTAGGTCGATCACTAGGGCAATTGGTGGGGTGGCTGATGGAGCGATTGGCGAGCCCGCTGGCTGGAAGACCGGTGGGGCGACCTCCCCGCTCGCTTGCTGGCCGTCAGATGGGGGAGAAGAGGACTGAGGCCGAGGCCTCTTCTTCGATCTTCCTGCCTCGCTCATGACCCTCCATCTCTTCGCAACCGCTTTCATCAGCATCTCAATCGGTGACCTCATATCTGTGCAAGTCAAGGAAGATCAAAGCCATTCAAAAAAAAAGGGAGAGAAAGAAGAAGAAACAGACGAGGAGAAAAGGGGGAAGGTTTGTGATTGCTCACCACCACTCGGGAGGATACCCGCAAGCCAAAGATTCTCCTCGGTCAGAAGCTGGTTGCAACGAGGGACCGCTGCCGACAGCAGCTGCCCAAATGCCTCCTTGTCCCTCGGGACCACTGTCGAGTTCTTGTTTGGTCCTACATCCGGGTCCCCCCACCTTGCCCTCACCCCCTCGAGGTTGGCAAAGAAAAATCATGTCTTCCACCCCTTAATGGATGTGGGAAGACCCAACCGAAGGGCTTGGCCAGGCCTCGGCTGGAACACCCACCTACCCGATTGTTGGCGGATGGTGTAGAAACTACGGAAAAGGAGAACCCTAGCCTCTACGTCCTGGAGGTGACATAGCACCAAGAAACCGCAGATGGTCTGAATGGAATTCGGAACCAACTGTACGGGCACTTAGGAGAACAGGTTGAGAAGGTTGGTGATGAAGGGATGGAGAGACAGTCGGAAACCCCCCTTGAGAAATACCTTGTATAGGGCGGTCCTCCCAGGTCGGGAGGATGTCACCCTATCGTCGGGGGTGGGGATGAACAGCTGAACGCTGCTCGGAATCCCGTATCAGGCCCTAAGGTTTGCTATGTCTTGACCGATCAAGGTGGAGGTGGCCCCATCCGGTGATTCCGCCCTAACCCTAGGTGGAGGACCGACGGCCACCGAACAACCCCTGATGGGGGCCCAACCGGCGATCCACCATTGGGATAGAGGAACAAGATCCTTGGAGGAGGGAGAAGGAGAGGAAGACCACACAGTGTGGGGAATGAGGAATCTTGCACCCGCGAGGAGGACAAATGATCCTTCGGTGGGGCAGAGGATGACCAAGAAGGAGAAGAAGAAGTCATGATAAAGAAAAAATAGGGAAGGATCGAAAGGACTAACCTGGGCAAATGAGGAAGAATGGCGAGGAAAGCAGCAAGATTCAGAAGAGAGAGGCTCGGGCAAGGTACAGGCTTGAGGACAAAGACGAAGGTCTCATAAATGAAGTATCAGGTCAGGGTCCCTCCTACTTTACATCATTTTCGAATCGTCCCGCCTGGTCCAGCAAACCATGTGCATGCCCACTATTGGCGAAGTCGCCTCGACCAACACCCAGCGCGCAGAGCACGCTGTTTATGGCCAGTCATGGGACATCAATAATGTCAGCATAATAATGGCAATAATGGCAGTGGCCTTTCTGTGGGTTTTGAAAGGACTTCCCCATTTCGAAGATCATCACAGATTTGACGGTAAGGATTGACCGGAGCAGAGGCGTTACGACTCCCCTTATCATCTGCGTTGAAGGGTCTCTACCCCCGAGGACACGTGCCCCTCTATGATTGGCAGCGCACCGGGATCAGCCACCTGGAGGTTTCGCCCCTTTCGCCAGGCGGGAAGTGGACCCACATCGTCTCAAGGATGGGGGAGCATCTGATGTGACTGATCAGGCCACGTTAAGGTTAATGGGAGGGGCGATTGACGGAACCTAGAACTCCAGGACCCTCTCGACCTCGGACTCCAAGGTCCCCTCGGTCTTGGACTGCAACTGCCATGGCCTACTAGCCACCTGCAACCACCACGTGGCCCACTAACCATCTGCAACAGCGCGTGGCCATTATCCATTACGGCACACGTCTAACATGACTAGGCCCACTACCATCTATGGCATCGCATCTGGCAGAGGGCTGGCAGGGCGAATACCTCTGACATCTCAATATTTATTGTGACCTATCCTTGTCAACCTTGCTGCCTGTCTACTACTAGATAATAACGTCTCAGAATCAACCGCCTTTCGAAAGTAGGTAAAGGGACCTCCGGACAGGTATAAGAACCTTCGCTCACAACGAGAGAAGGGATATGAACTCTAAGTTCTCTAGTTAATTCTTTTAGCTCTTTCTTCATTGTTTCTCAAGTTGCTTACTCAAGTGTCGGAGGGTCCCCATCGATGCAACGGGTCCCCATAGACTTTCTTATAGGAATACCATGAGGAGGAGGCACCAAAAGATTCCCAAGTCATTTCAGTGACCCTCTGGACCCTCTCCGTGATTCGACATCTGAGGAACGTGACTTGGCGGTAACAGATGATTAACTCATATTTCACTGATTTAGATGGAGAAGACAAAATCATCATTTTTAATGGCACATTTGCGCCTTAATGATGGTTAAAGTGCCCTCACATCAATGATCATTGCATGATCCATTGATGTTGTACTCTTTTTAAAGACCAAAAATATCCTTAATATGTAAAAACATATTTAATATTATTTTATATTAATATAATATAATAATATTATAAAACCATACTAAATAATATAATATCATTATATTATACTATTATAATTTATAATTTTATAATAATTATAATATTATAAAAATAAAGATAATTATACTTAAAATATTATACCATAAAATTATCATGAATAATTTAAATATTATATGATAATTTTAAATTTTTATGATATATAAATGATTTAGCCGTGGATATTAAAAGATTAAGATCAATGATGAACCCATATTATTAGTATTGATGCCAAATAACCGGCCTCGAGCGTCCGTTTGCCTCCTCCAGCGAGCTCGCGCCTGCAAGCAAGTCCCGGGGGTCGGAGACTCCGGCGGGGACCCTCCGATGCTCAAGTCAGTGGTCTGGGCAACAGCCGTGAGCTTGAGGAAGCTCGAAAGAGAAAGAGAGAGAGATGGCTCCGAGAAGATCCCTCGCTGTGAGCGTTTTGGGGTGTAATGAGTGTGTTACCTGGTCGAGGTCCCTCTTACCCTCTTTATCCGTCGTGGCCCCGCCTCCTTCAGACGGTCATTAGTTTCTAGTCTTCAACGTGCCACAAAGTACGGTTATGGGACTGATCATGGGGCCACGTCCGTCGTTAGCGGCGCCAGGGGGGAGCACATCCACCGCGCGCGTAGCCGGGCGTGCTCGTGGTGACGTGGTCCGCCATTCTCGATGGAAGTGGACACGTAGCTTGAACGTGGGTGATTGTTGCCGGGGGCCGACGCCGAGACCGACGCCGGGGCGGACACGAAGCCGACGCCGAGACCAACGTCCGGGGCTGACACCGAAACCGACACTTAGACTGGCTGCGGCCGACGAGAAGGCCGAGGTGGGCCATGGATGATACGGATGTCGAGATGGGCCATGGCCGACACAGATGTCGAGATGGGCCATGGTCGATGGATGTCGAGATGGGCCATTGCCGATGCCGAGGTCGGATGGGCCGTGGTCGACATGGATGTTGAGATGGGCCATTGCCGATGCTGAGGTCGGGATGGGCCGTGGTCGACACGGATGTCGAGATGGGCCGTGGTGACACCGACACCGTGACCAAGGCTTAGACTGACTACGGCCGATGAGGAGGTCGGGCGGGCCGTGGCCGATGCGGAGGTCGAGACGGGCCGTAGCCGACATGGAAGTCGGGTAAGCCATGTCAAGCCCAATTGCCAAGGAATTGCTCGCGTGTTCTTTGACCCGATAGGCCATATCACCGGGGCCGGTTGAGAAGTCCCGGGCCGGCCGGAAGGTGTCGGGGCCGCCTAGCTTGGACACGCCGGGGGCCAGCTATCTTGGACACGCCGGGGCCGGCTAGGAGAGTGCCGGGCTGCTTGGGAGGTGCCGGGGCCGCCTAGCTTGGACACGCAGGGGGCCGGCTAGGAAAGTGCCGTGCCGCTTGGCTTGGACATGCCGGGGGCCGGCTAGGAGAGTGCTAGGGCCGCTGAGAGGTGCCGGGGCCGCCTAGCTTGGACACGCCGGGGCCCGGCTAGGAAGGTGCGGGCCGCTTGGCTTGGACACGCCGGGGGCCGGCTAGGAGAGTGCCGGGCTGGCTGAGAGGTGCCGGGGCCACCTAGCTTGGACACGCCGGGGGCCGGCTAGGAAAGTACCGGGCCGCTTGGCTTGGACACGCCGGGGGCCGGCTAGGAGAGTGCCGGCTGCTTGGGAGGTGCCGGGGCCGCCTAGCTTGGACACGCCGGGGGCTAGGCTAGGAAAGTGCCGTGCCGCTTGGCTTGGACACGCCGGGGGCCGGCTAGGAGAGTGCCGGGGCCGCTGAGAGGTGCTGGGGCCGCCTAGCTTGGACACACCGGGGCCAGCTAGGAAAGTGCCGGGCCGCTTGGCTTGGACACGCCGGGGCCGGCTAGGAGAGTGCCGGGCCGCTTGGGAGGTGCCGGGGCCGCCTAGCTTGGACACGCCGGGGGCCGGCTAGGAAAGTGCCGTGCCGCTTGGCTTGGACACGTCGGGGGCTGGCTAGGAGAGTGCCGGGGCGGCTGAGAGGTGCCGGGGCTGCCTAGCTTGGACATGCCGGGGCCGGCTAGGAAGGTGCCAGGCCGCTTGGCTTGGACACACCGGGGGCCGGCTAGAGAGTGCCAGGGCCGGCTGGGAGGTGCCGGGGCCGCCTAGCTTGGACACGCCGGGGGCCGGCTAGGAAAGTGCGGGCCGCTTGGCTTGACACGCCGGGGGCCGGCTAGGAGAGTGCCGGGCCGCTTGGGAGGTGCTGGGGCCGCCTAGCTTGGACACGCCGGGGGCCGGCTAGGAAAGTGCCGTGCCGCTTGGCTTGGACACGCCGGGGGCCAGCTAGGAGAGTGCCGGGGCTGACTGAGAGGTGCTGGGGCCGCTTAGCTTGGACACGCCGGGGCCGGCTAGGAAAGTGCCGGGCCGCTTGGCTTGGACACGCCGGGGGCAGGCTAGGAGAGTGCCGGGGCCGGCTGAGAGGTGCCGGGTGTCAACCTTGGAGGCGTCGGCTGGAGGTGTCAGAGCTGTGTTAGAGGTGTCGGCCTTGGAGGTGTCGGCCTTGGAGCTCTCGGCCATGGAGCTGTCGGCCTTGGAGCTCTCGGCCATGGAGCTATCGGCCTTGGAGGTGTCGGCCTTGGAGCTGTCGGCCTTGAAGTTCTCGGCCATGGAGCTATCGGCCTTGGAGCTGTCGGCCTTGGAGCTCTCGGCCATGGAGCTGTCAGCCTTGGAGCTCTCGGCCTTGGAGCTGTCGGCCTTGGAGCTCTCGGCCATGGAGCTTAGAGCAATTGGGTGCGCGTGGCTTTGAGGCCATAAACGCTACCGTGACCGAAGGGCCTTTGGAGGCCAAAGGGGGGCTCCGTCGGTTTCCTTCCTTCACGGTTCTCTAACGGCGTTGGATCAGCACATCAATTAGAAATAAGATTACTTTGAGATAAATTATTAATAATTAAAATCACTATAATCCAAACCCATGCTCTTTTTAGGGCATAAGTCGGTTTCTTATAAAATAATACTGATTCATTACAATCAAATTTTTAAATTGAGCCATAAACATCAGACTACATGTTGTTGGTTAAATCCGGTGCTTACCCATAGGCCTAACTTGATCAAAGTCATCATGTTTATATTTTAGATCAAGAGCATTTCAATGAGTCAATCCTAGTGTCAATTGGGCCCAATTTTCACTCTTAGTCTGGGATCTAATTCATTCTTTTTATTTGACTATAATAATTAATTTTTTTTAGTGCCTACGTCAGCAAGATTTAAATTATCGGCTCGGGCCCGAGCGGATAAGATTTTCACATCGTTATATTTTTTCCAAATTTGTTACATATAAATGCTCATATCCGTAACGGACTCTGACTGGTTGGGACTGACTGAACTGTCACCAGTTACACTCTGCCGGCCAAAAGCGAGGGCATTTTGGGAATGAAGAATGACATAAAACCCGAACAAAACCCGGGGGACTCTCAGTCTCATTCGTTTCGCTCTCTTCCCACTCCTTTCCGTGTCTCCCTGCCTCCGCCGCTGCGATCGGCTCCTATCTCGCCGGCCTCCCTCGGCCGCGCCCCTCCAGCGACAGCCCCCACCGGTAAAAGAAATACTGAAATCATCTTCGATCGAAGTCACAAGACGTCATCGGAAAAAGAAGAGGAGACAGAGGACCGGCTCCGCGCGCCGCCATCCACCGCCGGCCACCCGATTCAATATATCCGGCTTCGTCATCGCGCCTGCCACCCCCATCCACCGGCCGATCACCAGATAAACACGCAGATTGGTAACCCCTAAGCCCTAATCCCGTTTTTGGGACGACCGTCAATTTCAGAAATTAAATCTGAAAAATAACAACTAATAGAAATTTGGATGAAATTTCAGCGAATCCGGCATTGTGGACTGCTTGCTTGATCACGAGGTGAGGGTGGATGGGTTCACTAGAGGAAGAGGAGAGGGCCCGGAAGGAACTGGTCGTTACCCAGGTCAGCTTCGGTGGCTTCGACGAGAGCGTCCCCGCGAAGGAGCTTATTGATTTCCTAGAGCTCGAAGCTGGTTTGATATGGCGATGTAGAGTGAAGCACTCCTGGACGCCGCCTGAGTCCTACCCCAACTATTCCATCGTCGATGTCTCCGACGTCCCGAGGAAAGACGACTATGCCAAGGTAGTTCCTCATGCCTTCGTTCACTTTGGTACTCCCGACGCCGCGAAGAGGGCAATCAATGCCGCTGGCAAGTGTGAGCTTGTCTTGAAAGGCCAACCTTTGGTGGTGAATTCAGGGACTGACAGCTCGTCCCGTGTTAACCGGCGGCGGACGACAGATGCCTTTCGGTTCTATGATGTCGGTGTTGAGATTGGAACACTGGCTAGTAGGGATGAATTCTTAGTAGCCTGGAAGGGACCGAATCGTGGGGTCAATTTCCACATCGATCCCTTCGATGGGTGCTGTAGGATTCTTTTCTCTAAAGAGACTGCATTTGCCTTCAAGGATATAAAAGAGATGGCAGTAATGAAATGTGATTTCCAAGCAGAATTCTTGGTGAGGGACATCAATGAGATTAAGCTATTTACAGACCAGTACCCCTTTGTGATGCAATTTCAGCTTGCATCCTCCCCATGGGTGTATTATAGAACTGCCGATGATGACATTCATGTGACTGTTTCGTTTAGTCTGTTGGATGATGAGGATCCATGGATCAGAACGACAGACTTCACCCCTAGTGGTGCAATTTGCAGGTGTAATTCATATCGCATTTCATTCTCTCCTCGCTATGGGCGTGTATTGGAGAGATCCCTTGCTTATCTGAAGCAGCGTAGAATCGCTGAGCACTGGCCTAAACGCCCACTTGTAGTCCGAGCAGAGCCTGAATTTGGTGCACTCATGCCTGATCCATTTTTCTGTGTTCAGTATAAGAAAGGCATCAAATTTGCAACATTGTACTTAGTAAATGCATTGGTGCACAAAGGAATTGTCAATCAGCACCAGCTTTCTGAAGAGTTCTTTGCCTTGTTGGGGAACCAGAGTGATGCAGTGAATGAAGCAGCATTGAGACATATCTGGGCTTACAAAACCCCTATATTTGATGCTCGCAAAAGGTTGAAGCTCGTACAAGACTGGTTGCTAAAGAACCCTAAGTTTGTCAAGAGCTCCAAACTTCCTAATGATAATGTTGAAGTGAGGAGGCTGGTTATAACACCAACGAAGGCATATTGTCTGCCTCCAGAGGTAGAACTCTCTAATAGGGTTCTTAGAAACTATAGAGAGGTTGCTGATAGATTTTTGAGGGTGACTTTCATGGATGAAGGCATGCAGACGCTGAACATCAATGTTCTAAATTATCATGTTGCTCCAATTGTGAAGGACTTGACTTCAAACTCATTCCCACAGAAGACAACAATTTTCCGAAGGGTGAGGAATATTTTAATTGATGGATTCCATCTTTGTGGTCGAAAATATTCGTTTCTAGCATTTTCATCTAATCAGCTTAGGGATCGATCTGCATGGTTTTTTGCGGAGGATAGCAACATAGCTGTGACAGCCATTAGAAGTTGGATGGGAAAGTTTTCCAATAAAAATGTAGCAAAATGTGCAGCTAGAATGGGGCAATGTTTTTCATCAACGTATGCTACAGTGGAGGTGCCACCAGAGCAGGTTAATCCATTACTTCCAGATATTGAAAGAAATGGATATGTCTTTTCAGATGGCATTGGAAAGACCACACCAGATCTGGCGATGGAAGTTGCTCAAAAGTTGCAATTAATAGAGAATCCCCCTTCTGCCTATCAAATCAGATATGCTGGTTGCAAGGGGTTGTAGCTGTTTGGCCAGGAGAAGATGATGGGATCCGGCTATCACTAAGGCCAAGCATGACTAAGTTTGAGTCCAAGCACACAATGTTGGAGGTGGTATCATGGACAAGGTTCCAGCCAGGCTTTCTTAATCGACAAATTGTGACATTGCTTTCATCCCTGAATGTTCCCGATGGTGTATTTGCAAGAATGCAAGATTCAATGATTTATAAGCTAAACCAGATGCTTGTAGACACTGATGTTGCATTTGATGTCCTTACTAGTTCATGTGCTGAGCAAGGGAATACAGCAGCAATGATGTTGAGTGCTGGCTTTAAACAGCAAACTGAGCCACATTTGAAAGCAATGCTTTCATGCATAAGGTCTGCACAGCTGGGAGATCTTTTGTCAAAAGCAAGAATCTTTGTTCCAAAGGGAAGGTGGTTGATGGGTTGTCTTGATGAGCTTGGGGTACTTGAAGAAGGACAATGCTTCATACAGTCCTCAATTCCTTCATTAGAAAACTGCTTCTTTAAGCATGGCTCAAGATTTTCTGGAATAAAGAAAAAAAGACAAGTAATTGTAGGTACTGTAGCCATAGCCAAAAACCCCTGTCTTCATCCAGGAGATATTCGGATCCTTGAAGCAGTTGATGTACCTAGCTTGCATCATCTTGTGGATTGCTTGGTATTCCCACAGCAAGGAGATAGGCCTCATGCAAATGAGGCATCTGGGAGTGACCTTGATGGTGATCTTTATTTTGTAACATGGGATGAAAATCTTGTACCTCCAAGCAAGAAGAGTTGGGTTCCAATGGACTACACCCCCGCCGAGGCCAAACTTCAGCCACGCATGGTGACTCCTCGGGTAAGCGACTTAAGCTAATTCAAAATTCTCTACTCATTTTCTTTGTAGACTATTTTTCTCTAGCCATAGGTAGTTACCATGGTGCATGCTCCATAATTTAGTGCTACATTTAAAATATGTTAAGATATTTTTAAACTCATGCAGAGGTTGTGTGCATTTATCTTTATCTTTTAGCTGGTAGAGCTTCTATTTCTATTGTTTTCTTGTGAGGCTAAATTATGTGATGCTTGGTTTCTTTTCTGCGCGATCTCTCAAAATCATTACCATTAGAGGCATTTAATCACATCATAGCCATAACCTCTTAGTTGAACACAAAGCTTAACCGTTAGAAGCATTTATTCACATCATAACATAACCTCTTTTGCATTGCTCAATTTTATACTGCCAGCATATTTTACAACCCCTTACCTTGTGAGCTCATGATGGATCATGGATCATACTTTAACCATATAGAAGATGTCAATGGTGCTTTTTCCCTGTCCACAAATTGATAATTGGTTTGGAATGATGATTTGGTAGTTAATCATTACAGGTGACAAATGTGTTGAAAGCTCAGATGTTCTGTGTTTTCTTTCTTTGAAGATTAAGTAGTTGGAAATATGTTAGTATTTTTGCTTATCACATTAGAAAAGTGGAATAGTGTGTCTGACGCTCGTTTCCTAGTTGCATGGGCTTAGAATATGTCACCAGTTAGGCAAGCCTCATTACTTATCAATAACATTTAAGCTTCATGGTAGGTTTCTCTCTAGTTCAAAGTTGTTATTGTTTGTTCTTGTGTTGACACCAAGTTGAGATTCAATTTTAAAATGTTCTCAAACCTTAGTGGAGATACTTCGATAAATAAAGTGGTTTATATAGATGTGCTAGCAATTCTAATTTCAATGTTTTAAATCACGGCAAGATGAGGCATGTCTTGGCTATTCCATCGTGTTCCTATGAAAAGGAGACTGAGATAGGTGCAAGACTTCAAAACTCATCTAGTAACGAAGAAGAAAGAAGAAAAGAGAAAGAAAGAAAGTAGAAAAGAAAAAGAAAAAAGAAAAGAATAATGGAAAGGAGGATAGGAGAAGACAAGAAATAAAAGAAGGAAAGAACGAAGAAAGGAACAAAAGAAGAAGAAAAACGAAAAGGAGGGAAAAGAGTGAAAGAAAGTGTAAGAATGAAAAAGGGAAATTAAGAAGAAAAACGAAAAATATAAAGGAAAGGAAAGAAAAAGAAAGAAAGAAAGAAAGAAAGTAGAGAAAAGAAAAGAAAATAGGGGTTGTTTGGTTCATGGATTGTAAGATTCCATGCTGGCATCACATTAGTAGGCATGTGATTCTTCGAACCAGCTTGTTACTTCATTGGTCTTATATGAGGTTTGATATCATTAATAGCGATCGATTAAGCACTAATCGAGCAGAATAATAGCTTGGTAATGATGACATCGAGAGGTTTATGAGTTATATGATTTAGCATTTTGTATCATATGGGATAATAGATTAGTGGCAATAAAAGATTGCATCATAAGTTTTTCACCCAATGGAAGATTGTGATTGGAAAATAAAGAAATGGTTCTGGTTGGTGGTTGCATGACCACAGGCCTGATTATCAAAAGGATCATGAATTAGCTGTTCTCAAACTATTGGAACTTAATTTTTTGGGTCTATTGTTTGGATGGAACAACAGTTGAAACCTGCAATTGGAGAAATTCTTACTTAGGACCATGTGTGCTATGTTTCACTCATGAAACAAGGTTTATCCTCTGTGAACCACCTATTGGAGGACCAAAATTTTACTGAAACTGCCTCTATTTGGAGTCTAGGGATAGATTAGATATTTATTTTTCTGATAATTTTTGGAATGAATATTTATTCCTACTTCATGATAGGTTTTCAAGTCTTATGTAAGAAGGATCTGTGCCTAGTCGTCATACTTGAGGTATATCCTGGATTATAAATGCTAGGTCATGTGTATTCTATTTTATGGTAGTCTTGGTAATCCATTTTTATATTCAAGTTCTTTGCTTATTTGAAGGTAGGACGCATGTAGGAATAGGTTTTGAGTTGACTCTGTTAAAGAATGCCTCTTCCTTGTATTATGTTTGTATTTCACTGCCTTGATAAAAGTCTGAGCTATGTTCTTCTTTGTTAAAGAATGTTATTGGTGGGAGGCCAATATTAACTTAGGCAGATTGAATTCATCATAAATAACAGAAAAGAAATCAGTGCTGGGGCTGATTTTAAGAGAGAGATGAGGTGAATCCCTTGAATAATCATCCTTGTTTGCCTTCATTCATTATATTATTGTCTCTGAACTTCAAGATTAGTTTTAGCTAAATTTTAAATAAACAAAAACTATTCACCTAAATTCTAAAGCCCATTGAGTGTGATTCAACTTGATTAATTTGCACTATAGCTGATTTTAATTGTTGTAACTAAAGATATTGAGTTCAGTTCTATTTGAGAGAGAAAATCTAGAAAATCTAAAATTTAACAGCAAGTTGAAATCAAATTTGAGATTGCCCTATATTGAGATGCAAATGTATTCATGAGTTGTCAGGAGATATTTAGTTAATAGGATTTCAACAGCGAGATACTAAGAAAGAAAGTTGAAGAGGGTAAATGAAGACTAACAGGAGAGGAGACTTCCTCCTAGGCTACACACATATACATTTTAGGTTTTGATTGGATAAATGGGGCTTCCACATCTATGATCCGAAGGGATCCCCTATACCATGCATCAAGTGGTCAAGATACATCTATTGTTTAATTTTTTTTAAATTGTCTCATTTTTTATCACTTGAGAAATAGTTTGGGGGTCTTCAAATCATGCGATTGGTGGTTGGGCTTGATGCATAGGCTAGGAGTTCGAGTTCAATGCTCCATTTGGAGTTAGCATATCTCATTCTGTCAGCAATTTCTTAATTGTTAAATTAAAATGGGTCAAGAAGGATTGCAATTACATTGCTGATTGAATTGCTACTAGTCTATGCTATGTTGTTTTTCGAATGATGTAACTAAACTAGTGGATTTTTCATAACTCCACGTGGATGGTCATAAATTGATCAAATTGCGTGCATGAGGAAAAAGAAAACCGTACATGAAGCCAACTTGACAGCCTACTTACAGTTGCAATATTTCACATGAGATTCTTCTCAATCTTTTCATTTTGATAGTTTATGAATTCCACAGATTTCCTTTGGTAATTTTCTATCTCGGTTGTGCAAATTTATTTTCTTTACTAGTGCAGAATAGCCAGATATTCAGGGCTTCCATGGACATCTTCACCACAGTGCTGAACTTCTATTGTGGAAATATTCAAATCCTGCCTTGTGATGTGTTCTGTGTTCTTTTGGTTCTATTTATTTTGTCAATTGGTTATAGATTAGGCTATCATGTTATAGTAATTTAAGTTCTTAAGATATTCAGTTTTGCTTGTTAAAATCAAGTTAATAGAAGTTCATTTTCTAAGTCTGGCATTTGCCTAACGGCTACGAAGGACCTAAGAAATGCGATGTAAAATAGTTTGCATTCCCATATGTAAAATAGCATACGTATGGATTCCTGCATCACACCATTATTTCAGTTATAATGCATGAAGAGCTTTAAAACCACCAAAATCCTCTAACTTACAAAATTTTTGTTTCTGTTGTTTGACAGGACATTATTGAGTTCTTTTTGAAGAACATGGTAAACGAAAACCTTGGTGTTATTTGTAATGCTCATGTGGTTCACGCAGACCGCAGTGAATATGGAGCATTGGATGAGAGTTGCCTCAAACTGGCTGAGCTGGCAGCTACTGCTGTAGACTTCCCCAAAACAGGGAAGCTTGTAACAATGCCTCCAGCCCTCAGACCCAAAGTATATCCTGATTTCATGGGCAAGGATGACCATCTGTCCTACAAGTCAGACAAGATCTTGGGAAGACTTTATCGAAATATTAAAGATGCCACCGACAATGATGTGTCATCTGAACTGATCTGCACTACTGAGAACTTACCATATGATGCAGATCTTGAAATTCCTGGGGCCTCATATTACCTTGCTGATGCATGGCAAAACAAGTGCTCATATGATGGGCAGCTAAATGCATTGTTGGGACAGTACAGAGTTAGATCAGAAGGGGAGATTGTCACTGGCCATATTTGGTCCCTGCCAAAATACAATAGCAGGAAGCAAGGGGAACTGAAGGAGCGTCTAAAGAATGCATAC
>UESW01004651.1:99460-143790 GCA_900491605.1 Calamus simplicifolius
AAATTTTTTTTTAAATACCCCTATTTTTAGTCGTTTTATGGCTATTGAAGGGGTTAAAATAGCAAAACCCCCCCCCCTAGCCGTTTCTAACTGCTAGAAACGGTTAGCTGGGCTGTGCCGGTCGATTTTTTTTTCTGGTCCGCTGGTATGGCCCATTTTTTTTTGGTCCAGCGGGTTTGGGCCGTGCCGTACCAGGCATGGCTCAGTGCCCATCTCTAAGATTCACAATGTTCTTAAAAAAAAAGAAAAAAAAGAAAAAGGCCCAACAAAGACTGGGATGTTAACTTTTTCTTGGTGCGAAATAAAACTAAAAAATAAGCAAACCATTGGAGAGCTAGCTCGTATTAATTTGGTTTGAATTTTTATCTATAATTTGACTTGATCTATTATCAAAGCAATTTCAATAATCTAGAATTACTTCGGTTATCTACTGAAGTTAAGGCAGAGACTCAATGCTCGTCAGGGCTTTGGGAAAAGCTCAAGAAGAAGTCTAATGGGATGCACTGGTTATTGTTGTTGATGGAAAGAATCCATGGAAGGTACCAATGATGAAAAAAAATTGGTTCCTGTGATGCATCATCGCAATAGAAATGGATCTAAACGGATTAAACTGAGATAGAAATAGAAATAAAAAAAAATGAACCTGAAAATAGGAACTGAGAATTTTATCCCTGAACCGACACCCAACCTAAACCTGAAATCGAACTATTATCCCATGTAATAAGATTATTTTTATATTTATATATTTTCTAAGTATACTACAAAACTCTCTCACTGTTTAATTATAAAGTTTAGATATGAATGGATTTTAGTACCGTAACTTTATCCTAGACTTGTCTCTTTTGAAATAAGTTTTCTAATATACCCAATTACGAATTAATTTTAGTTTTAAAATATAGATACTTGAACCTAATTCGACTAAAATTAATAATTTTATTATTTATTTCATCAATTTATCATATTAATGGATATATTCCATTAATTTACATGATTTTTTTTTTAATTTATAAGCTTTTTCCTATCAAAAATAGTAAAAATGGAATTGAAGCTTTTCTTTAGAGAATGAGGATCTGTAAGGATGAAGATAGAGAATAAAATGTGGAGATGGGAATAGAGAATATATCCTTCATTTCGAATTCATACCGAAGCCATTCGTAATGAAAGGGGATGAAACATTCCCATTGCTTCTTTTATATGCTTGGAAACAAATAATAAACTTTTCAGAAAGTCTAAGCTCAAGGATTACAATTATATTGACAATCATATTAAAAGAAAGATATTTATATATATATATATATATATTATTATTTGGGGGTAAAAATCATTGCATTGATATCCGTGCGAGGCGGCTAAGGCTGACCTCCTCCCGCTGCCTTCCCCCGGGCCTCCGTAGCTCGGCCTCCTCCGGGCTTCCGTAGCTCGGTCTTCTCCGGGCTTCCCTAGCTCAGCCTCCCCCGGGCCTTCGTAGCTCGGCCTCCTCCGGGCTTCCGTAGCTCGGTCTCCTCCGGGCTTCCTAGCCGCCTCCTCCGGGCTTCCCTAGCCCGGCCTCCTCCGGGCTTCCGTAGCTCGGTCTCCTCCGGGCTTCCGTAGCTCGGCCTCCTCCGGGCTTCCCTAGCTCGGCCTCCCCCGGGCCTTCGTAGCTCGGCCTCCTCCGGGCTTCCGTAGCTCGGTCTCCTCCGGGCTTCCCTAGCTCGGCCTCCTCCGGGCTTTCCTAGCTCGGCCTCCTCCGGGCTTCCCTAGCCCGGCCTCCCCCGGGCCTCCGTAGCTCGGCCTCCCCCGGGCCTCCGTAGCTCGGTCTCCTCCGGGCTTCCCTAGCTCGGCCTCCCCCGGGCCTTCGTAGCTCAGCCTCCTCCGAGCTTCCGTAGCTCGGTCTCCTCCGGGCTTCCCTAGCTCGGCCTCCTCCGGGCTTCCCTAGCTCGGCCTCCTCCGGGCTTTCGTAGCTCGCTTATACCCAGCGATCCACGCCCCGACGTCTACCTCCGCGGAACCTGACGCGGGAAAGCTCAAGTCTACCCGAGCCGCTCCCTGAGCAGGGAATCATGTTGAGACGTGGCCTAAGACCTATTGTAACCGCCTCAAGTCTACTCGCCCAGATCCCAAGACATCGAAGAGCTCTCCCGGCCGTTGATCCCTTAACAGACAAGGCGTGGATTCTAACGACCCCACGACGGCCTGATTCTGTCTACCCCCGTATCGTAACAACCTCAGAACCCTCCAGAAGATGCTCAAGTCCCCCAGGTGACAGTCTATAAATATCAGATTGGCAGATTCCCTCAGGTACGCGACCCTGGACGCACGCAGCTCTGTGCACACACCTCTATCTCTCGCTCTCTTCCTCCCTTTTTGGAGCCTCCGATTGGCCACCCCCCGGAGAGGCCTTCCGGAGAGATCCACCTCTTCATTATCTGGTTGATCGCCGATTCCTTCCCCACTGACTTGAGCGTCGGAGGGTCTTCCGCGGAGGACCAACCCAGCGTCCCTCCGCGTGTGGACTTCTTTTGCAGGTCCGCCGCACCCCCCTCTTCCCGAAGATCGACCGCGCTCGAGTCGGAGGACGGATCCCGGCGGCAACAATTATCATTCACAAACCTTGGTTGAAAAGAGACTGCGATAAATTTGGTGCGTGCCAAGAGCGATGTAGCCTTCTTGACTTTTTTTTTTTTCAAGTTTTTGTTTGGTTTCTTTTTTTGTTCTTTTACTGTAACTCTTGTTTTTTTTTTTCTCATTCGGTTGAAAAAATTCCTATAGGCTACTAAAATTTAGAACTTACTTTAAAATTCTAACCTATAATATTCTTACGAAAGATCAATCCAAAGGAAGCAAAATAATTATATTTCTATCCCATTCCATTACACTCCATCCCTATTAACTTTACACTCAAGGGTTATAATAGTATCTTTGTATATTTAGTTAATATTTAATTCTTAATTTAATTTAAATTTTAATTATTTTAATAATAAATATAAATTTAAAGAAATAATTATTTAATTTATTAATATATTTGATAAATTTTTTTAGCTATATTTTATATTTTATATTTTTAATTAAAAAATCTATATACGCCATCAAAAGAAAAGCAAGGGATGATGGATATAAAGCCAGAAGGAGAATGAAGCCGAGATGAAAGTCTATCATTTTTTATTGGATAGGAATGAAAAAATATAAGAATAAAATGGAGTTGATTGTTTTTTTTTTTTTTTTTTTGGGTGAGGATAAAGCTGGAGTTCACGTTTTCGGTTTTCTTCCAAGCCTCTTAATGCAATCAAACTTTTAGCTTCTTTATTTTCCTCCAAAGCATTCTTTTCATGCGTGTCAAACTAAACTTGTTCACATTTGCTTTTTTTTTTTTTTCTTACATATATAATTTTTTTTTTTTTATTTTCCTTTTATTATCTGGGATGCAGCCCCAGCTGGACACAAAGACGTGATATTACCATTGGAAAGTGGTTGAGCAATGAGCCTGCTAATTGGAATTAATTACTTCAAAACTCTTTCCCAAAACTTCTCATTAATTATTCCTTTCAATTTTGCTAATAACCCAGGATAAGAGACAAAAACGGCATCTATTGTATAAAATGGTGTGTGCTCTGTATTTTGGCGAGTTAAAGAAGAGATGGTTGGTACGTCCCTTGATGGAGATATGGCGAGCCCTGAGACTGAGGTCAATAGAATATAAAACTTAGAATCTCTCTATCCTATGCGCCTTCCATACCAATGACAACAGCATACGCATCTTCATACACTTTGAGCTGCGTCCAGCTATGACTCATTCGGACTGATGCATGGCGTGTCGTTTGCGTTCCTCTCCACGCAATCAAGATATCAAGTTAATGCATGGTCCTTCATGTCCCCAAGTGGGAGAGATTCGATTTAAGATGCAATAAAACAGAGAGGACATGACTTAATTTTAGCAAGATGATGGACGGTAAAAGGAGACAAAAACTTTTAAGCCAGCCCGCGTCGAAGGTTGCGAAAGGCCATTGCTAGTTGGCACCTTGGCAGAGCTTGCCGACGCGGTGGGAGATGGAGAGATTGGACGATACGAAGCCATCGGTGGGAATGCTCTTAGAGAAGTCAAAGCACCGCGTACCCTCGAGGCCTTGGGATTTGCGTTACCCGTGGATGACTTGGAGAAAGAGGCGCATCCTAAGAGCTTGAAGATTAGCTTGGACCAGCTTATCCTCGCGTCTCAGCGGTGCATGTAGAAGAAAAGGAGCTCAATATTCTTTCTCTCATATATTTTCCCCCCTCTCTCTCACTCCCAGCTGTTGTTTAGAGCAATATTTTAAAAATTAGATTTAAAAAAAAATCAGCTTAACATTTGGTTCGTAAATTAAATTAGTTTGATTGAATCAGATAATATTATAATTAAATTTTAATTTAATAATATAAAATAATAAAATATAAACAATTCAAATGAAAAATTAAAAAAAATTAAAAACCGGGTTGGATCGATTGAAACCCGATCAGTTCAGTGGATTTTTTTAATTTTTATTAGGTCATATAAAAGTTAACTTTAATAATAAAATCAGACCGAATCGGACTGATGATCGGTTTCCAATTGAACTGGTTGGATCGGTTGGTTCGGTCTGATTTTTAAAACATTTGTCTAAAGAATCCCTGTGTAAAAGACCATACTTATTTGAGGCGAGCTCTAGTAAATGCACCCTATGTGTAGGTACATCTACATGTAAAGCTGGTAGTCTATAGAGGAAGAGTTTATAAAAACAAAGTTTTGAAAATCGGATCGGACAACGAAAGCTTAACATTTGGGTCATGGGTCAATCGGTTCGATTGGATGAACCAGTTTGATCGGACTGAATAATATTATAATTAATTTTTAATTTAATAATAAAAATAAAATATAAATATAATTTAAATAAAAAATTAAAAAATATAAAAATCGGGTTGGACCGATTGAAATCTGACCGGTTCAATAGGTTTTTTTGATTTTTATCGGTCATATAAAAGTCAACATTAATAATAAAACCAGATTGGATTGATGACCAGTTCCGATTGGACCAGTTGGACCGTCGATGGTTCGGTTTTTAAAATATTGTATAAAAATAATTCCATTACATGCATTTAAACAAAGTCCTAATTACTTTTTTTTGTTTTATGCTTTAATATTTTTTTCTACATGAAACATTCGAACTATCAATTCGTAGAAATTGATCTTGCATTCATTTTTCTCTAATCAGATTATATCCAAGTAAAAATAAAAGAAATATAAGTATGCATATCTAGGCTTTAAGGTTATGTTTGGATTTTTAGAGGAAAGGAAGGGGAGAATAAAAAGAAGTAAAGGGATGAAAGGGGAAGAAAGGGAAAGGAAGGGTTGTTCTTCTCTTGTTTGGAAATGATGGAAGGGTAAGGAAGGGTAATATCAATTATCTTATTTGGATAGAAAAGGAAGAAAGGAAGGGAAAGAGTTATGTGACAATTATAATCTTGAGAATAGAGAATGAACAGTGAGAAAGAAAGAAAGAATAATAGAAAATGAAGGGATATTTCGGTCTTCTGAAAAAATATGACTTAAATCTTTTTTCCTTCCTCAGCTTATCCCTCGATTTGAGGGTTAACAAATTTACCCTTGTTGAGGGGGAAAGAGGGGGAGCCAGTTATTCTCGTTCTTTCCCTCCCTCTCTTTAACCCTCATTCCAAACAAGATAACTTATGACCTTTTTCCTTCGTTTCCTTTTCCTCCCCTCTGTTCATCCCAATCCAAACAAACCCTAAGGGAATTTTGAAATCCACATGCAACTCCTTTTTTTTCTTTTTAAGAAACATACAATTAATTTTTTATGTATAAACAAATCACATATTATATTTTCTCTTATTTATAGTACATATATTATGTTATAACTAAATCAAGAAAATTGTAACCATTCTATCATGTAAAATTTATTATAACGTTTGTCTATTTAAAAGTTTTGAAGCCTGGTTTAGAAAATTTCTAAGGCCCAAAGCTTTTTTTTTTTATTTTTTTAAGAAAAAGTCTTAATATACCGCTTCGATATAGGATGACCTACATCGGGCACGGTGATTCATCCATGTGTGGACCTATGAGCGAGTCCTCCGGTACGGAATCATACACGGATGAATCACCGCATCCGGTATAGGTCATCCTGCACTGGAGGCTGTGTACAAAAACTTTTCCTTTTTTTAAGGAAAAGTCTTTATACACCGCCCCCGGTGTAGCAAGTCCTACATGGGCTGCACCGCCTCTCCTGATTGGTCCACATGGATCCTACGTGGCTGACGATGCTGGACGGTATGGCTCTGCTACGATGTTACGTTCTGATCGTGACGGCCCTGAAAAGCGCTTCGCCTTTTTTTAAAAGTAGTGTGTAGATGAAAATGCCCTTTCCCTCCAGCCTACTTCTACCACCATTTTTTCTTGATTTCATCTGTGCAAGAAAAACTCTTTCTTTCCCATCGCTCTGGCTTTCGGATGCTAAGGAATCAGTCCAAGGTTTGAGCAAGATCATGAGCCCTCGCTCTGAGGAGTCCGGTCGAAAGAAAATATTTCAGCTTCGAGGCTGAAATACCTGGCTACTGAAGTCTTTGTACAAAAACTCTAGATGAAATGTCGTCCACAGCACGAAGTAAAAAGTCCTTGTTCCACTTCTTTGTAAAGCTCCTTTATTACACCAACTATTTTTTCTCGTTAGAGGTAGTTAATGTGTGACCAAACCGTTTAATGCGCGGGTAACTTCCTTAGAACAAAACAGTTATGACATTCTAGGAGTCATAACTGTTTAGAGTTTAGTTTTGTAGCACGAATGTCATACTCTTTTAACTAGGATGTTATACCTTATGAACTGGGATATCATCAAAGTGTTTCGGCCTATATTTTCCATTATTTCCTATCCATATAGCTCTAGTATCGTCATTTGACAACTCGGGTGTACTATGATTGGGGTGGCATGGCTTAACGGTTGCATCCAGGGTGTCGTTATATAAGAACTGGAGTATCAAAGGTTTGTAACTGCACTGTCATAATGTTTTCCTTGGTTGTCGTAAGGCTGGGGTGTCGTGCTATCCCTGGGGTGTCATAATAGTCTTTCCTGGGTGTCGTAAGATGTTTTATAGGGTGTCGTAGGTTGTTTTCTCGTGTATCGTAGGTTGTTTTAATCAGGAGTGTCCGTTTGTTGCTATGTGAGGGTGTCGTAGCGTTTTATTCATCATAAAAGCTACAACACCCCAGATTTACTGTTAAGACACCGTAGTTACAAGCCTACGACACCCGTGCTCCAAACAAATGCTGGAGAAAATCCTTGCCACATCACAGGAGAAAATCGGGAGTATTGCGACACCTAAGTTAAAGAAATAAGACACCTTTGTTAGACAAATACGACACCCCTATTATGCTCGGCCGAAAATCCTTCGCGATACCGCAGTTTAAACATCACGACACCCTAGCGACAATGCTACGACACCCATGCTTATAACCTTACGACACTCAAGGAGGAATTCGGCCAAAAATCATTCGTGACACCACAATTGAAACGTTACGACACCCTAGCGGCAACGCTACGACACTCATGCTTATAACCTTCGTGATCTTCGTATGTTGCTTTCCGGGGTGTTGTAGCTTGTCCTATGGGGTGTCTTTAACTGCTAAAGGGTGTGTCGTGCTTATAACTGACGCTGGAGAGAAGGCCCGCGACACCCCAACTGGAATTCATCCAAAAATCTTTGTGACACCAAAGTTGAAACGTTACGACACCCTAGAGACAACGCTACGACACCGTAATTATAACTTTTGCGATCTTCGTTTGTTGCTTTCTGGGGTATCGTAGGTTATTCTCTGGGGTGTCTTTAACTGCTAAAGGGTGTGTCGTGCTTATAACTGACGCTGGAGAGAAGGCCCGCGACACCCCAACTGGAATTCGCCCGAAAAACTTCGTGACACTGCAGTTGAAATGTTACGACACCCTAGCGACAATGCTACGACACCCATGATTATAACTTTCGCGATCTTCGTTTGTTGCTTTTTGGGGTGTCGTAGGTTGTTCTCTGGGGTGTCTTTAACTGCTAAAGGGTATGTCGTGCTTTTAACTGATGCTGGAGAGAAGGCCCGCGACACCCCAAGTGAAATTCGCCCGAAAATCTTCGTGACACCAAAGTTGAAACGTTACGATACCCTAGAGACAACGCTACAACACCCATGATTATAACTTTCACGATCTTCGTTTGTTGCTTTCCGGGGTGTCATAGGTTGTTCTCTGGGGTGTCTTTAACTGCTAAAGGTGGTGTCATTTTTTTATATAGGGTATCGTAAGTTGTTTCACGGGGTGCCGTTAGTTCCTAGTTTCAGCTACGATGTCGTAATATGTGAACCTTGGTGTCATTAGGCCCTGCCTCAATGTCTTATTAATGGGTGTCATCATTTCTTCAATTAAGGTGTGGTATTTTTTTAACCTTGGTGTCCTAATGCTTTGCCATGACTGTGTGCCTATATTTTCACAGACGATACTGAAATTATAGATCGGAAAGAAATCGAGCACACTCCCGGCCGTGCAAGACATTCCATATATCTCAGATAGTATATGCCACAATCAAGTGATCCGTCCGGTTGGCTTGGGCAATCCAAATCTCTTCCATCGGTCAAGTCATCACCTCCTCCTTATCACAGTGATATGGAATATATGGCCAAGAATTGTATGCCATTTCTTTGCATTGGCCTTGTACTTGGCGTTGCATTTTAATGAATTTAGGTGTATGAACACCTTTCTTTCCATGTCGACAGCAACCAAATGCCAGTATGAGTTATCAGAGTTTATTATGGTGAATAGAAACCAGAATTAGGCCTTATATTCATCAGATACATTGTCAAATATCGAAGCCCCTGATGTTGCAGCGAGTTCATGATCAGTTAATGGAGAAGTCAGACACAGAGCGGCTATGAAAACTGATGCAAAGATGCACTTATGGTATCGGTCCGGATGCTCTGTCCAGTTGCGCATCAAAAACTCCTGGCCGGCATCAATTATCTGCCAATGCAATGTAAACCGATTAATATAATTCTAAAATCAACAACTAGAAAAGTTTCTTGAGATACTTACATCATCTATTATCATATCATTGTTAATGAGATCTTGAAGACTTTTCCTTGTTACAACGCCACCTAACTTATTGGTGTACACGATCTCGTCTGTTAGTCATTTGCTCAAAAAATTTTGTATAATAATTTGGTCATCTTTGACCATTGTGTTGGGCTTTGACGTGCCCATTGTCTTCGCCGTCTTTCTAGGACGGGTTGTCTCATAAGAATCTCCGACGACCTTGGATGCCTTACGCTTCCTCGGCTCTTTTTTAACCCTCTCAACAAGTGAAGACATTCCAACAATTTCTATGTCCACATCATCGCCCTTTGGCACAGGGGTGCCAAGTTTATTATCGGATTTGGACTCCTCTTGGCCCTCCGTAGAATGCCCCTCTCCTCCCTTTTCTCCTTCTCTTTATTTTCATTCCCATGCTCTGTTTTATCATCCAATGAATCCCCCTCCAATCTCTTATCCTCTGCTTTTGCATTCCCCATCTCAGTTAGACATTCTCTGGAATGGTCCTCCTCCATCTTCTTCTCCTCAGTATTTTCATTCCCAAGCTCGCGGAGGATCAACTCCAGGGAATGACCCTTCTCTGTTTTTCCGTCTCTCTTGTCCTCCTCATTTCTTGCATTGCTTTCCTTTCTGAGCAGTGAACTGAGGAGGCTCTCAGCAATGGATAGCCTGTGCTTGACATCGTCGAGTTGATTCTTAACGCACTCCAATTCATTCCTCAACTCGGCACATCTTGCGCAGCTATCTATTGGTTGAGGGGATGCTACTGTCTGTTGAGTGAGAAGCCAGCGTTCTTATGACAGTGGTACAGTAGCTCCCTCCATCTACAAAGCAAGATGATAACAAATTAATATTAAGTGAAAATATTGACACAATAAGTTAAAAAATATGGTCAGAGCAATGGAGCAATGTACTAGCTTACCAAGTCGTAAGGCTGCATGTTGGCAACCCGAATCGACTGGATCTTCATTTGGTAGTCATACCACTTCAACAGCCGGGACAGTTTATCGGGATATGCTGGTGCTCGCATTGATGTATGCTTGAGGAACCATGCCTGAACATGATATTTTTGGATATTAAATAATATAATATTAAAAAGAAATTATACTAAGAATACTATTTCTGCATCTCAATAATCCTTACCACCAGTGCTGCCGAGCATCCGAACAGGGTAGGCTGCCTCCTAACTTTTTTTGCTCTCTTTGAGTGGACCGGCTCCTCGGAACGCAAGCAAGCAGCTACTTCTGAGAAAGCTAGAACAATCAACTCATTCAATACCGAAGCCTAGTCGATGCTATCCAGTTGACTTAAGTCATCCAAGTGCTGGATGAAATACCGTGAACATCTCTGATTAGACTTTGGAGCCAAAAACATGGCCAACATGTAGGCGATCCAAAGTTGGACGGTGTCCTCGACATCCTCCTGTGCCTTAGATGATCGGAGTTAAAATATTAACTTCTCCAAACCTTCTTGACGAAGATCTAAACCCTGGCCAAAACGTCTGAACAACCTTCCGTTGAACAATTGGCTAGACGTGTCGATCTTCTTCCCATGAGCTGGAAGACCCAGAATGAGTACGACTTCATCGGCACTGAATAAAACTGGCTTTCCGCAGAAAATGAACTCGTCGCCTCCATTGTGACATCTTATGATGTCTGCTAGCAGTCGCCCGTCGACTGTGAATGTCTCCATGTCGACGAAGGCACCAAATGGGGTCATTCGAATAAGTTTTGTATGTTGTCTATTGAACCCCATCTTCCAAACCTTCTTAACGTATACGGCCGGCCTGCAACTATTCTTAAACAGTTGGGAATCCTTCACTAGGGGGACTGGAATAATTTTCATGTCAACTGAAACAGGGGGTAAGACATAAGACATACTTGTCAGCTGGGTGCTATTATGTATGTAACTAAGGTGTCATGAAATTTTAAGAGAAGATGTCATAATATTTTAACATAGGGATAAACATACCTGAAGGAGGCACATCCTCATTCGAATGAAGAACGATGTCCTTGCTTTGTTCCGCCATTTTCTCCTTATGGTTCTTCTTTGTTCGCGGTCTTCGTCCACAAACGAAAGCACTCATCTCCATGAATGAAGTAGATGGAAGAAAGAACTATGAAAAAATTTAGAACACCAATGGCTTCTTGAGCAACAAACGAAGGATGGCTTCTCGAACAACAAATGAAGGACCTCTAGGGTTTAGAAATTTTTTTATGCTGACCTCAGATAAATACGAAAGGACACCAGAATCGCCACGATCATATCACTGATACGCAAACCCGTAGGAACCGGCCATGTTTTGCAACTTTTCTCAAAAAGATGGCATAGCTGAGTTACTAGGGTGTCGTCGAATTACAACTAGGGTGACGTCAAAATTCTCGCCTTGTTCAAATATATCATAGTGGTGTCATAAGTTTATACCAAGGGTGTTGTAAAGTTTCAACTGGGGTATCGCGAACGACAACGCATGAAAAAACTTACGACACCCTAGCTCTCATCTAACGACACCCTAGCTTTAAGGTGACGACACCCGTGCGGGACTGTTAAGGTGGGGACTGACGACATCCCCGACTCAGGCTGTTACTGACACCTCAGTTCTCATCTGACGACACCCTAGCTTTAAGGCGACGACACTGTGCGGTGACTGTTAAGGCAGGGTGTCGTCGCCTTAAAGCTATAAGCAAGGGTGTTGTAGCGTTCGCTAGGGTGTCGTGAGGTTTCAACTGGGGTGTCACGAAGGGTTTTTGACCGAATTCCTCCTAGGGTGTCCGGAGATTCTCTCTGTGGTCAGTTATAAGCACGGGTGTCATAGCATTGGTGCTAGGGTATCGTGAGGTTTCAACTGGGGTGTCGCGAAGGATTTTCGGCCGAATTCCTCCTGAGTTGTCGCGGGGATTCTCTCCATGGTCAGTTATAAGCATGGGTGTCGTAGCATTGGTGCTAGGTATCTTGAGGTTCCAACTAGGGTGTCGCGAAGGATTTTGGCCGAATTCCTCTTGGGGTGTCGCGGGTATTCTCTTCGTGGTCAGTTATAAGCACGGGTGTCGTAACATTGGTGTTAGGGTGTCGTGAGGTTTTAACTAGGGTGTCACGAAGGATTTTCGGCCAAATTCCTCGGGTGTTGCGGGGATTCTCTCCGTGGTCAGTTATAAGCACGGGTGTCGTAGCATTGGTGCTAGGGTGTCGTGAGGTTTCAACTGGGGTGTCGCAAAGGATTTTCAGCCGAATTCCTCCTGGGGTATCATGGGGATTCTCTCCATGGTCAGTTATAAGCACAGGTGTCGTAGCATTGGTGCTAGGGTGTCGTGAGGTTTCAACTGGGGTGTCGCAAAGGATTTTCGGCCGAATTCCTCCTGGGTGTTACGGGGATTCTCTCCGTGGTCAGTTATAAGCACGGGTATTGTAGCGTTGTCGCTAGGGTGTCGTGAGGTTTCAACTGGGGGTTGTGAAGGATTTTCAGCCGAATTCCTCCTGGGGTGTCGCAGGGATTCTCTCCATGGTCAGTTATAAGCACGGGTGTCGTAGCATTGGTGCTAGGGTGTTGTGAGGTTTCAACTGGGGTGTCGCGATGGATTTTCGGCCGAATTCCTCCTAGGGTGTCGCGGGGATTCTCTCCGTGGTCAGTTATAAGCATGAGTATCATAGCTTTGGTGCTAGGTGTCATGAGGTTTCAACTGGGGTGTTGCGAAGGATTTTTGGCCGAATTCCTCCTGGGGTGTTGTGGGGATTCTCTTCGTGGTCAGTTATAAGCACGGGTGTCATAGCATTGGTGCTAGGGTTGTGAGGTTTCAACTGAGGTATCGCGAAGGATTTTCGACGGAATTCCTCCTGGGGTATCATGGGGATTCTCTCCATGGTCAGTTATAAGCACGGGTGTCGTAGCATTAGTGCTAGGGTGTCATGAGATTTCAACTGGGGTGTCGCGAAGGATTTTGATTGAATTCCTCCTGGGGTGTCACGGGGATTCTCTCCATGGTCAGTTATAAACACGGGTGTCATAGCTTTGGTGCTAGTCTTCAACTGGGGTGTCGCGAAGGATTTTCGGCCAAAGGTGTCGGGATTCTCTCCGTGGTCAGTTATAAGCATGGGTGTCGTAGCATTGGTGCTAGGGTGTCGTGAGGTTTCAACTGGGGTGTTGCAAGGATTTTCGGCCGAATTCCTCCTGGGATATCGCGGGGATTCTCTCCGTGGTCAGTTTTAAGCATGGGTGTCGCAGCATTGGTACTAGGGTATCGTGAGGTTTCAACTTTGGCATCGTAGATCCGAACATAACTTGGGGTCGTAATACTTCTAGCACGTTTCCTCTTGGTACGTCATAAAGCTTATCCGTCTAGCGTGTAAGCTCTCTTCAGTAATGGTTTCTGTTCCCCATCAACTGGCGCAATTCGTTTCCTATGAATGCTATGGTGGCACGTGGCGAGTTTCGATAGGGGCATCGAAGCTGATAGCTCGAGCAATCGAAACACCCGCCAGGAGTAGCTTAAATATGGATGGGGGAATGCCATCGTTAATCACCTTTTCAGCTGATCTTTCAAAATTTTTGGATACTGAGATGGCTTCTGGAGGCAAGGGGTGATCGACTGAAGCGCCAAGCAGTGACGTCAGTGGTCGTGGGGGGCCCCATGGGAGCCGCACTATGGTAACCATCGACAGGGAGGTCTTGGCGTTGTCACGCCCCAGACCCAAAAATTTTGAGCTAGGGTGACAACCCGCGCGTGCCGGGCACGCAAGGCGTCCCGAAACATGACACTGAGTTCAAGAAAAGCAACAACCTATATATCATTCAAGTCCATGTCTTTAATACAATCCATAACTAAAGATTGGGCTACAAGCCCTACACATAAGCATTACTGGGGTTACATCAACATATGAATCCACTTTATTTTAAATAGAAGCTCCAACGAACCTATGGTTCCTTACACACCACAATAAATAGTCTGGGCATCAAGCCCTACACATAAATACACTGGTATAGCAATAAAACAAAATCTATATTTTATTTGAGTTGAGGTCCATCACTCCAACATGTTATTCTCAAATCTCATGGTCCTGTAGCAAAAACATTATAATATTTTATGAGATTACACTCAGTAAGTAAACCATGTTATACAGTCCAATCATAGCATGCAATCAATAAGCATATAAATGATCTGCATGCATAAACATTTCACAATACTCAAACATGCAATGTAAGTAAACCCATCATTGTTATATTATATCATATGTGTCCCACGGCCCTGCAATGCCCCATAACAAAGGAGAGCCGCGGGCACATATAAATATAATTCAAATCATTTGCACTCATCATTGTTGTATTATATCATAGCAAATTATCAGTGCATATAAAGCAATTCATTGTTATATTATATCATATGTGTCCCACGGCCCTGCAATGCCCCATAACAAAGGAGAGCCGCGGCGGCACATATCAATATAATTCATTCTTTTGCATTCACAATCACTCCATTATGCAATGTAAGTATTATATCATGCGTGTCCCACGGCCCTGCAATGCCTCATCTGAGCACATCCTCTAGATGTGTATGGCCATAGCAAAGGAGAACCGCGGCGGCACTTATGAATATAATACCAATCATTTGCATCCATAACCGCTCAATTATACTATATAAGTAAACCCACTGTTTATACTCTCAATGGTAACTGTAAATGTGACCCACGGCCCTGCAATATCTCAATATGTACCAACAAGTATCCCCCCTACTGAAGTAGGGTCGAAATACCATATGTACCAACAAGTATCCCCCCTACTGAAGTAGGGTCGAAATACCATATGTACCAACAAGTATCCCCCCTACTAAAGTAGGGTCGAAATACCATATGTACCAACAAGTATCCCCCTACTAAAGTAGAAATGGTATGACATGATAAAGGAGAGCCGCGGCGACACATAACAGTACCTCACATCACATCAATACATCAATACAATCAATCATTGCAAACAGTGGATTATACCTACTGAACAATTGCATGTAATACATCACATCAATGTCATAACTGCATCTCTCATGCATAGCAACTGCATCTCATGCATAGCAACTGCATCTCTCATGCATGCAATGCATCTCTCATGCATAGCATCCACACATGAAATCATAGTACATAAACAGCCATGTATTCATAATATTCATCTACTTACAAATTAGCCAATAACAAATAACAATTCACAATTTAACTACGCATATCCTGAAATAAATTATTTAATAAACTGATAACTGGCTTACTTACCTCGCACGCAATCCAACAGGTATAAATCAGCTATCAGATGTCTGAGCACCTACAGGATCATTTACACAATTAATTGATTAAAATATTAAAATGATTCCTAAGATTTCTACCCTGACAATCCACGGGCCCAACTTCGGACTCGAATATCTCCCACTACTCACCCAAATGGGGAAGTAAAAATACCCCAAGAAACTAGAATTCACCCAGATTCTAGCCATATAATTATTTTCTAATCCCGGCCCGTTACAGGGCCCAAAATCCAGCCCAAATTGCACGGCCCAAAAGGCCTGAACCGGCCGGCCCAGCCGGCCCGGTTCAAACCAAATCCCACCCGATCCCCTGTTTCACCGAACAGGGGACGGGGACATGGCCGGCGGCCGGGGCCGCCGCCGGCCAAATTGAGGGCGGCCCGGCCGCCGGTGGCCGGGCCAGAGCCGCCGCCGCGGCCCCCCCTCCTTCTCCCTCAATTTCTCTCATCTCTCTAACTCCTCCGCGCGGCACGGAACTGTGCCGGCGGCACGGCCGGCCACCATGGCCGGCCGGACCTCCACCGGACGCACGCCCGGCGCCGGTGGAGGCGACAGGCCAAGCTCGGGCCCGGCGAGGCGGCGAGCACGCCGCCGGGCCCGAACCAACCCGCGAGAGGAGGGCCAATTGGCCCTCCCTCTCCTCTCTCTCTCACCACCCCGCCGGACGCCTCCCCCGGCGCCGGCGGGGTCGCCGGCCAAGTATCAGGCCCGGCGCGGCGGCGAGCACGCCGCCGGGCCTGAACCAAGGGGAAGCTCTCTCTCTCTCTCTCTCTCTCTCTCTCTCTCTCTCTCTCTCTCTCTGCAGTCTCTCTCTCGATCAGGGGATTACCTGATGGAAGCATGGAAGCGAACGCCAGGATGATGGAGGGAGTCCCCCTCCATCATATAAATAATCCCTAATGCAACGCTTCGGTGCACTCATGCGCGACGACTAGGCCATTCAATCGTCAAGTCAGGGCCTAAACGTCATGTCAAAAGTCTAAAACCAAGAAGGTTTTCCCCGGGATGCAGGTGGGAGGTCTTGGCGTCGTCGCTCGTAAACCGCGAGCGACTCCACAGGGCGGCCGAGCAATACCTGGCCATTTCAATAAGAGAGATCGAGCTCCTGCATCGGGCCAATAGCCGGCTAGAGGGGCAAGTAGCATCCCTCCAGTGGCAGATTACCGAGTTAGCCCCGCAGCGTGGGGGGAGCTTAGCAGCGCTCGGAGAAGATGACAAGCCCTAGTGGGGGCTCCTGTACTTTTTTTTTTTTTTTTGTTCTTGCCTTTCTTTATGTGATGAATAAAAAGAAATTTTAATAACTTTTGTGTTTGCTGCCATTCGCTCTTATCTTGTGAGCCTTGCCAAATGGACCATCCTCCTGGGGGGTCTTTGGTGATCTTGACGAGGCTAAGGTGTAGCGTCCCTGAGATAAGTGGAATTCATAAGTTTCAGCCGGAGTGCGGTATATTGCTTAGACTCGCCGAAACATGAGAAGTGTCCCGTTAGCATCGTTGAGACCGAAGGATAAGGGAGTTCGCTTAGGACCTAGGTATAGGAATCGCTCGGCTTAGGACCGAGGTATAGGAATGTGATCCGAACCGGGGAATCCTTGGTTTGCCGAAGGGCTAAAGTGCCTCAATCCGTTGAGATATACTGATTAGTTTATTTCTTGCAGGCGCCGAGCAGTGAGTAGGGGTCAGGGCTGACCCTAACCTCTTGCACGGTTATCAATTTTATTATCCGAACTTGTGACTGCTTCGATGCTACTGTATTTTAATAGCAAATCTGGGGTATCGTAGCTTTATTATGATTACGATTGATTTTCTCCTAAGATGCCGTAAAACTTTTTACCTAAGCATGAACGGATGTCTTAGGTTTGTAACTAGGGTGCCATACTATTTCAGCTTGGATGTCATCACTGTTTTTCGACCGATTTCATCCTGGGATGTGGTAAAGTTTTCTCCTAAGCGTGAACGGGTGTCTTAGGTTTGTAACTTGGGTGTCGTAATAATTCAACTGGGGTGTCATCACTTTTTCAACCAAATTCAAGTGGGGTGTCGCGGGCCTTCTCTCCATGGTCAGTTATAAGCACGGGTGTTGTAGAATTGGTGCTAGGGTGTCGTAAGGTTTCAACTGAGGTGTCACGAATGACACCGCATGAAAAAACTTTTGACACCCCAGCTCTCATCTGACGATACCCTAGCTTTAAGGTGACGATACCCGTGCGGGGACTGTTAAGGGGGGGACTGATGATATCCCCGACTCAGGCTGTTAATGACACTCCAGTTCTCATCTGACGACACCCTAGCTTTACCCATGGGGACTGTTAGGGGGGACCGACGACATCCCCGACTCAGGATGTTAATGACACCCCAGCTCGCATCTGACGACACCCTAGCTTTAAGGTGACGACACCCGTGCGGGGACTGTTAAGGCGGGGGCCGACGACATCCCCAACTCAGGCTGTTACCGACACCCAAGCTTACATCTGACGACACCCTAGCTTTAAGGTGATGACACCCATGAGGGGATTGTTAAAGCGGGGTGTCGTTGCCTTAAAGCTATAAGCACGGGTGTCGTAGCATTGTCGCTAGGGTGTCGTAAGGTCTCAACTGGGGTGTCACGAAGGATTTTTGGTCGAATTGCTCCTGGGGTGTCGCGGGGATTCTCTCCATGGTCACTTATGAGCATGGGGTGTCGTAGCGTTGATGCTTGGGTGTCTTAATATTTCAACTGCGGCATTATAGATCTTTTTTTAGGTGAACATAACTTGGGTGTCGCGGGCCTTCTCTCCAGCATCAGTTATAAGCACGATACACCCTTTAGCAGTTAAAGATACCCCATAGAACAAGCTACGACACTCCGGAAAGCAACATACGAAGATTATGAAGGTTATAAGCATGGGTGTCGTAGCGTTGCCGCTAGGGTGTCGTAACGTTTCAACTATGGTGTCACAAATGATTTTTGGCTGAATTCCTCCTTGGGTGTCGTAAGGTTATAAGCATGGGTGTCGTAGCGTTGTTGCTAGGGTATTGTGATGTTTGAACTATGGTGTCACGAAGGATTTTTGGCTGAGCATAATAGGGGTGTCATATTTGTTTAACAGAGGTGTCTTATTTCTTTAACTTGGGTGTCGCAATACTCCAGATTTTCTCCTGCGATGTCGCAAGGCTTTTCTCCAGCATTCGTTTGGAGCACAAGTGTCGTAGGCTTGTAACTACGGTGTCTTAACAGTAAATCTGAGGTGTCGTAGCTTTTATGATGAATGAAACGCTATGACACCCTCAGATAGCAACAAACGAACACTCCTGATTAAAACAACCTACGATATCGAGAAAACAACCTACGACACCCTAGAAAACATCTTACGATACCCAGGAAAGAATGTTACGACACTCCAGGGATAGCACAACACCCCAGCCTTACGACAACCAAGGAAAACATTACGATAGTGTAGTTACAAACCTTCGATACTTCAGTTCTTATATAACGACACCCTGGATGCAACCGTTAAGCCACGCCACGCCCCAATCGTAGTACACCCGAGTTGTCAAATAACGACACTAGAGCTATATGGACAGGAAATAATGGGAAATATAGGCTGAAACACTCTGACGATACCCCAGTTCATAAGGTATAACATCCTAGTTAAAAGAGTATGACATTCATGCTACAAAACACTAAACTCTAAACAGTTATGACTCCTAGAATGTCATAACTGTTTTGTTCTAAGGAAGTTACCCGCACATTAAACGGTTTGGTCACACATTAACTACCTCTAACGAGAAAAAACAGTTGGTGTAATAAAGGAGCTTTACAAAGAAGTGGAAACAAGGACTTTTTACTTCGTGCACATTTCCTCCAGAAGTTTTTGTACAAAGACTTCAGTAGCCAGGTATTCCAGCTTCGAAGCTGAAATATTTTCTTTCGACCGGACTCCTCAGAGCAAGGGCTCAGGATCTTGCTCAAACCTTGGACTGATTCCTTAGCATCTGAAAGCCAGAGCGAGGGGGAAGAAAGAGTTTTTCTTGCACAGATGAAATCCAAGAAAAAATGACGGTAGAAGTAGGCTGGAGGGAAAGGGCATTTTCATCTGTACACTAATTTTAAAAAAAAGGTGAAGCGCTTTTCATGGCCGTCACGATCAGAATGTAACATCGTAGCAGAGCCATACCGTCTGGCATCGTCAGCTACGTAGGATCCACGTGGACCAATCAGGAGAGGCGATGCAGTCCACATAGGACTTGCTGCACCGGGAGCGATGTACAAAGATTTTTCCTTTTTTTAATCCCATAGGTTAGGCTACGTCTGTATTTTGAAGCCCGTTAGAATTTCAAAGCAGACCTAGGCCAATAGAAATTAGGCCCAACCTTGCTCGGCCCAAAATATATGTATATGTGTGTGTGTGTATATATATATATCGAAGATGGAACTTGGAGTTAAGGTGACGCACAAAACGATCACCACACCAACAATTCCATTCATAAATCAAGCATAAATTATATGTTTGTTTATAATTCAGGTCACGCTCTATTCTTAATAAATTGCACTAAACTGAACTTGGGCCAACCATTCTAGGCCTGACTTTGGGCTGAGATGCCTTAGGCTGCCACTTTAAACCCTAGCCTGGCCCGAGCCCAGCATGGTCCTGATTTCTACTTTGCATCCACCCCATCCCCTGAGAATTGATGCAAGAAAAAGTCTTTGTACCGCTTTCGATGCAGGCCATTTTGACCAAGCATGGTGATTCGCTCGCACGTAGGTCCTCACCAAAGGGTTTGCTCGTGAGTCCCGCACTACAGATACGCAGGCCCATAAGTAGTGTGGGATTCACGAGCATGCGAATTACCGCATCCGATGTAGGCCATCCTATATCAGAGGCGGTGTACAAAGAGTTTTCCTTAATGCAAATCAAAATCTAACCTCCTCCCTTTGCTCAAGTGACAAGGGGTGATACCATCAAATACTCAGTCAATGATGGCAATCTATCTTGCATCTTTCCCTGGACTCCAAGCAAAGATCACTCGGTTTCCAAACAAGAAGCTAGTGTACTATAGTCACACATGTACACCTATCTACAAACTTGGACCAGATCAATTATATGTTAGTTGAAACACCTTACCGAGTTTTAAAGTATTATATCTTTCACTTGTTTACAAATCTACAATATTTCTATGATTTCATATTGTCACACCGTTCGTTGTTTACATATTCAATGGAGCGAAATGGATGGTAACAAGTCTTGGATGCACAGTTGTGCAGAAATTTATATGCACGGCTGCTTAAAATATTTTCACATTATTAGGGAATGGGCCATTAATGTATATCAAATTTAACATGTTCAAAGTGCAGCATATCCCTCGTGTCGTATTTTAGTTCTTCGTTTCCTTTTGCTTGATGGATTGATTGAGTGCACGAAAGCAATTGTCTGAAATTATTTTCTTATAAGAAAACAATTGATGGAAGGGAGGGGACAAATGGGTTGCAAACAAGCAACATTGTCCTCTCCCCACCGGGACAGTACATGTTGCATCCTGTAACCTCCCCCACAGGGCCACAACATGCATGGCCGTGACCTCCCCCTTAGTTCTTGTCGACTGAAACCAGGATTATCTTCTTCTTCTTCTTTGACTTGACTGTGGGAGTGGAGGAGCACAAAGCCTTTATTAAGAAATTAAATTACAAGAGGAAGAATGTACAAGAGGAAAACTAAGGACTGAAGATCTTTTCCAAAACGCTGTGGCTTTGGCAAAGCCATTGGGGAGGTATTTCCAGGAGGAGGAATATAAGATTTTCCTTAGCATGCCATATTTCTTTCCTTCCAAATTTGTTAGTAGTGCAGACACCAGTTGACCCAACCCATTCACTACCGATTAGGAATGTATCCATCTAGCTCTCCAAAATGTCCATACTCAACTCAACTCAACTCATCTAAGCATTTTTCCAACTACATGGGATTGGCTACATGAATCTGCTTTCTTCACTCTGCTCTATTCAGTATCAAGTCGACATTCAAATTAGAAATAGTTATATCTTTTTTAATTATTTCTATTTATGTTAGTTTAGATCTAAGCCGAGTCCTTGTAGTTGAGAAAAGGCTTAGATGAGTTGAGTTGAGTTAGTTTAGGTCTACTTCTACCTCTATCTTTACCATGAATTGTTAAAAGATCATTCTTTCTAACTGACTCATTTAAAGGTTTACGTTGTATATCCATATACAATAAAAATTCTAAGCAAATATTGAAGGTTTATATGAGAGGAGATAAAGTTTCAGATGGAAATAACAAATGAGAATGAATGAAATAAATGGAACCCGTCTTAGTAGGCTCCCTGCGCATCGAACATCCCTAGTTAACATTTCAACCTTTCTTCGGTCCGGAGCTTGTCTTTGAGAGCCAATCACATACAAATTTTAGATTTTAAACCGCAAAGCTGCTTTCCAAATGGTCTTGAAATAGGGCCATCTGATTCCTCCATTGTTAATAAAGTTGTAAAAGGACTTAATTAGAAAGGAGCCAGATTTTAATACCTTCTAGAGAGGTCAATCTCTTTCAGAAGATAGGAAGATGGTAGATAGGATTTTTTCCAATTATGAAAGATGCTCATGTTGAGAATAACATAGAGGACTAGCAAACGAATATTCCATCATCCATATTTATGGCTCCAGAAGGCAATAATTGATGCATTAGATCTTACAGAGCAAGCGAACAAATCTAGGAACAAGTCCCTCGGTTGTACATAACCCAACTAAGCATCCTTTCAAAATTAAATTTCTAATCCATCTCCCAAACAAAAGCGGGTGTAGTTTCATAATCCACTAATGTCTTTATAATGGCTTTCCAAACTAGCGGGACTTGAAAAGAGAGGAGATGATTTGTACATCCAATTTTTTGTTTGAGTAGTAAGTTTGACCACCAAGGGAGTTTCAAGGTGCTGAGACTTTTGAAGAGAGTAATTTCTAGATCCACTTTGCTAGCGAGGCCTAGTTAAAGATAAGAAGGGGTTTAATCCCAGGACCTCCTCCTCTTTTAGCTCTGTAAATCGAGATCTAGTTGACCAAACAATGAAAACCACTGACTTTATCTTTCTCTTTCCATAGAAAAGCCCTACAAATTTGATCAATCCCTTTTCGAACTAACGAGGAGAGTCTAAAGATGGACATCATATAAGAAGAGAAGCTAGAAATAACCGCATTTAAGAGAACCAATCTCCCACCCATAGATAAAAACATTCTTTTCCATGCTACCAAATGGCTTTGGATTTTATCATGGAGGGGCATCCAGCAATGCATTGGAGGGATACGGTCATGTGAATGGAAACCAGAATAAGTGAAGGGTAGAGTTGATTTCTTACAATTTAGGATGGAGGCCTGTCGAAGTTCTTTAAGAAGCGAGATATTTCAAAGGTTAACTTGAAGACCAAAGACACCTTCAAACCTCAACAAAATGGCCTTAATAGCATTAATACATTCATCTCTTGCAGCATAAAAAATAATGGTATCATTAGCAAAATAAAGACTTAGAAAGATATTTGAAGTATGGATTAGCTTCAATTCCCTCAATTAGGCCTAAACTAGATGCCCTCTTAAGAATCTTTGCGAGTGCATTAGTCACTAGGATGAAAAGGGATAGTGAGAAAAAATCACATTGATGGAGCCTTTTTAAGCAATTAATCCAATGGATGGGCATACATTCACCAAAGGAGCAATTGAAATAGATGAGAGCAAACAATGCATTTAAGATAGCCACAAAGAAAGAAGCCGCATGCTGAGAGGAGAAAGGAGATAGCTTTAACTGACATTGTCAAAAGCCTTCTTAAAATTAATTTTACATATCAAGCAATGGAGTAGTTTTTCAAACCATAGCCTTTTGGCATCGGTTTTAAAATAAGGGGTTGGAAACAAAAGATTTTATCAAAATGGTATTAAAATGGTAAACGCCATTTTAATTGGCATTTTCCACTTCCGCGTCATAACCCCTCGGCTCGGCCCCGTCAGCGGGACTGCTGACGGGAGGGGTAAAAATCACCACTTGGAGTGGTGATTTCGTATTGCCACTTGAAGTGGCGATTTTAATTTAATGAAATCGCCACCACTTCAAGTGGCGATTTCATTGAGTTCAAATCGCCACTTCAAATGGTAATTTCTATCCTGAAATCACTACTCCAAGTGCGATTTTCTCAGCGCTACCCTTCCTCGTTTGCCTTCCTCCCTTCGCATAATCTTCTAGCAAATCAAAAGAGGGGTTAGATGATGGTTAATAATTCAGTCATTGAATCAATCAGAATTATCTTGTTATATCAGAATTATCTTGTTAATCAGAATTATCTTGTTATATATATATCTTGTTAATCAGAATTATCTTGTTATATCTATTATCTTGTTATAGATAATAGATATAACAAGATAATAGATAATAATATAACAAAATAATTCTGATATAACAAGATAATTCTGATATAATAAAAAATAAAAAAAATTCAACAAATGCAATTGCTATAGCAAAAGGTTCACGCCTCCCACTATAACAGATCCACCTATGCGCGCTGTGGAGGCGAACCTGAAATCGCCACTTGGAGTGGCGATTTCATTTCTCCTGAAACCGCCACTTCAAGTGGCGTTTTCTTTGAAACCGCCACTACTTCATGTGGTGATTTCAAACCAAACCTCCGCCATGCAAGCGGAAAGCTTCTGCTGGCGTGGCAAAGAGGGGGATGAGATGGAAATGAAAAACACTATTTCAAATGGCGTTTTCCACTTTAACACTATTTTTATAATAAGTTTGATTCTCATCCTTTTCTTTTAAAACCGGTGCCAAAAGGCACCGGTTTAAAAAACGACTCTCAAGCAATGAGCTTTGGATCTTCTATGGTGTGTTTTTGGCACCGGTTTAAAAAACGACTCTCAAGCAATGAGCTTTGGATCTTCTATGGTGTGTCAAAATTTCATTCATGGCAAGGAAGTCATTCTAGAGAGTCAAAATAAAGTTAAGACCAAATCATCCTGGAGAGTGGACCACAGCCATAATCAACTAAAAATAGGATATCATCAACCAAATATCCACAATCACAACCCTATGGCGTATTCCAAAAGCATCATGCCATTTGTAGCACCAAGTCACCTCCATGATTTTGGGTAATGATGCACATCTCCTAACTAAATTCTATAAGGTTGTGTTTGGATGTCAAAAAATTATTCTGGGAATAGAAATACAAATTCCTTAGGAATAGCTTATTCCCCTTGTTATTCCAGTTTTGTTTGGATGAAAATCTGGTATTCCATGTTATTCCAATGTAATTAATGCAGTGTTATTCCAAATGGTGTTTGGATGACATAGGAATAAGCATGTATTCCACTAGGAATAGATGCAGAATTTTTTAGAAATTTCAACCATACCCCTTGACCCAATAGAAGAAAAAATGGTTTATCAATTTAATTTTTAATGTAATTACTTAAATAAATTATTTTTTATTAATCAATAAAATACGAATTAAGACTCTGAGCCCAACAAATTCGTCAACATCTCCATGCATTGAAAAAACATGTGAATTTTTTACCACATATAAAACTTAAATAATTAATAAATTATAATAATTTATAATTAATATTCAAGAGTTAAATATTATATAATATTTAATAATATATATTATAAAGTCAAAATAGTTGAGATAAAAAAATAATTTTATTCTTATATCATGCATAACTTTTAAATATTATTTAAATATGTACCAAAAAGAATATTATTTATGGGAGTTTTATTTTTTTAATTTTTTAATAATAACCTTCGCGTTTTGAAAAATGGCTATAAGCCTCTAGGAAGACATCTTTCCTACCAATTTACTTATGCATAAAAGTTAGGAAAAAAACTAAAGAATTTCTGCTACATTACATCACAAATCAGAAGATAAGAATTATAGAAGGGAGTAGAGTATCACGTTTCCAAGATTTCGCAGCATCCAAAAAACATCAAATATTCAAATTAGCTGGGCCACCAAGATCACTTCTTTCCCATTAATTTTCCCTCGTCTCCTTAAAAAAGCAAGGAAAAAATAGTCTTACAAGCATCACCTGAAAATGTTAAAGAAGACAATAGCCATAGAAGAAAGCAAAGGGCTAGAGACGGAGCAATTACTGGGCCATTGATCTCGGACTCTTCATACATCCACCGCTGCTCCCTGGGGACGACCGCGACCCGCTTCTCTTGACAGCGGTCCTGGAGGCGGTTTCTCGAAGGAAAGGAGGCGATTTGAATCGAGGGTTTGGCGACGATGAGGGCAATGTTAGAGGGCCCAAGAAAGGAGGTTTTGGGGAGGCCGACGGCCATGGGATAGGAGAATGAGGGGTTGCTCCGAGAGCAGACGACCGAGAGGAAGGCGGGCACTGGAATTGCCGTGAGCAAATAAAAGGTCTCATCTTTTTTTTTTTGTTTCCACCGATGCCCTTCGAATAAGATCAGCGCGAATAAGTCTATTCCATGGGGTCCCCAGGAATAGGAAAACAAGAATACGATGAGTTGACCAGAATAAGGATTTAGTGGGACCCATCTAACTTTTCTTGCCTGTTTGGGGGAATTGAGTGGAATAAGGCCCTATTCCAGGTTGGAATAGAGCATCCAAACACGGCCTAAGAGGAGCAAAAGAATTTAATTTCAAGACTCAAATTCGCTCTTCCATGGTCTATTGCCTTTTATTTCTTTTCTTTTCTTCACTATCTTTTTCTAGCCAGCATGCATTTGTTACAACCATGGAAAGAAAGAAAAGAAAAGAAAAGAAAAGATATATGGTACAACAACCAATTTTAAGTAATGTATATGATGATCTCTGATATCGCTGATCCAGCACCGTCAGGGTTAATGGTAAAGGAGGCTGACGGTGTCCCACTTCCACCTTCGAGGCCAACCTCCAAGGCTCACCTCCGATGCCAACCTCCGAGGCCAACCTCCGACGCCAACCTCCGAGGCCAACCCCCGAGGCTCACCTCCGACGCCAGCCTCCGATGCCAACCTTCGAGGCCAACCTCCGAGGCCAACCTCCGAGGCCAACCCCCGAGGCTCCCCTCCGATGCCAACCTCAGAAGCCCACCTTCGAGGCCGACCTTCAAGGCCAGCTTATAGCTACGAGCCATTTGGCATGCCCACGTGGCCCGTCACTCGCCTGCTATAGTGCATCGCCATGCCCCATTAAGACGTATGGCCCACCATGCACCCGTAACAATGCATGGCCATACCCCGTTGCGATACATAGTCCATCACTCGCCTGCAACTGCATATGGCCATATCCCGTTACGGGGTATGATCCACTACTTGCATGTGGCTGCATGCGGCCATGCCTCATAACAGTGCGCGTCTAGTACAACCATAGCCACCTGACACGCATGATACCGTATTGGCAGGTGGTAGATCAAATAGGATGCCTCTGATGCACAGTAACGATACGGCCTGACACTGTCAGCCCCTCCCTTTTTGTCCATTATTGGACAGGAATATCTTGAGATCGAAAATCTTCTGAAAACGGAAAAAGGAGGAGATCTTTGAACAGGTATAAAAGCCCACACTTACAAGAATGGAAGGATTCTGAACCCTAACTCTCTAGCTTTCTTTTGCTAGCCAATTTTCTTGTCTGTTCCCGAGTGACTGACTTGAGCGTTAGAGGGTCCCCACCAGAACATCCGGTCTCTGGAGACTTTTCTTGTAGGAGTCCGGTGAGGAGGACCTCTGTTACCCTGGCGTTCAAGGAAGGTGACTCGACATCAACAGATTGATGCGCCAGAAAGGGGGAAAAGAAGAGAAAAGCTTCGAACCTGTTTGCGACAGTTTCTTTTTCCCCGAACTCTCAAGCGATGGTGATGACCCATGCACGAGAGGTCTTTGCCAGTCGCACTGGGGGGTAGCGTCAAGGGGCTGATCCGCTGGCGGTTGGCCCCTTAGCTCCCCTAGCCGATGTTCCTGCACCACCACCACAGCAGCTTCAGGAAGACCGGCTTGCCGCCCTCGCCGCGCAAGTCCAAACTTTGGCAATAGTAGTCCAAGGCTTGCAGCACCAAGCGGTGGCTGCGCAGCAACCGGGGCCTCTCCCGTTAGTGCCTGGAGACATCAAGCCCAGCTAGCATTCCTTTCGGAGGAGGTCTTGCTCGAGAAGCTTGCCACCACCACATTTCACCCAAGTCTCACCGTCGTGAAGCCTCCAAGAGGCCCCGGTCACCCTCTCGCCGCGCTATTACATCTCTCAAGCAGCGACATGCGGAGCACCTTCATCAGCATCGCCGCCGCTCTTTCCCTTCCTCGGATTCCTCGAGGGAGGGGTCCTTTGATGGTAGAATAGCCCGCCGAGCTGAGTGATGGCTCGATGAGTATAATCAGCAGTTGGAGGAGCTCAGCTGCTGGATCACCAACCCACCAGAGGTGGACTACGACAGCCGGCCACCGTTGTCTCATCGGATTATGAAGGAATCGATCTCAACCCGGTTCTGTCTTCCCTAGCTGGACCCGTATGACGGGACCACGGACCCTCTGGACCATTTGGAAAGTTATAAGGTCCTCATGCAGGTCCAGGGGGCAACCGACTCACTTCTATGTATCGTCTTCCCTGCAACTCTGAAGAAAGCTGCTCGAGCTTGGTACTTCCGCCTGCTGCCACAAAGTATCGACTCCTTTCGCCAGCTGAAGAGGGCCTTCCTGGCCCATTTTGATGCCTACTGAAAGATTTCAAGGGTGACAGACAACCTATTCTCAGTCCAGCAAAAGAGTGGTGAGTCCCTGCGGGACTACATCGCTCGATTTAAGGAGGCCGCCCTGGAAGTCTACAATCTCGAGGATTCGGTGGCCACCCTGGCCTTGAAGCGAGGGCTCCGTCCCTCTCGCTTTACATACTGCCTCGACAAGAAGCCGCCCGGCTCCTACGCAGAGCTTTTGAGCCGGGCCCAGAAGTACATCCATATCGATGAAGCTGACTCCTTCCGGTGCGAGGCCAGCGGGAGCACCACCAAGAAGCCGGCTCGTCCAGAGCCTGTTGAAGCTCGACCTAGAAGGCCCGAGCCTTCTCGCCGACCAGACAACAATCCCTGAGCTCCTGCACTGAGAGACGGGCCCTATACTCCTCTGCTCGCCCCGATATCGCACATCCTGCTCGAGATCGAGGGCGAGCCCTGTCTTCAGCACCCTCCTCCAATGAACCCAAAGATCCCCTGCAATAAGAATATCTACTGCCGCTACCACTGGGATCATGGCCACGATATCGATGACTGCCGCTTGTTGAAGAAGGCAATAGAGGACCTTATCCAGCGTGGCCACCTGAGCAAGTTCGTTTAGAGGAACAATCTGGGAGCTCTTGATCCATCGGCCCCTCTGCCACCGATGATTGATAATGCTCTGACTGAGAAGACGGTGGCGATGATTTCCTGAGGGTAGGAGGCCCGCCTAAGAGGCCAAGGGGAGAGGGGGAGTTAGACTCTATAATCCCTTTTTCTAAAAGGGACTTAGAAGGGGTAGTTAATAAAAATAATGGTAGCGTCGTTGTGTCCATGATGATAGCTAAGCATCCTGTAAAAAGAATTCTGGTTGATAATGGGAGCTCGGTGGATGTTCTGAATTATGATGCTTTTGTTCGCACGAACCTGTCACCCGACCTGCTTCGGCAGTTACCACGCCCCTGATGGGATTCACAGGAGACTCCGTAAGGGTCAAGATTACGGATCAAGAGGGAGATCACTCTTCCTGTCACGGCTGGCATGGCCCCGTGTCAGAGCACAATCTTCATGAGCTTTCTGGTGGTCCGAATGCCTCTCGCCTACAATGCCATACTTGGAAGGCCCGGGCTCAATCTCCTGGATGCTGTAATCTCCACCAAAAGGCTCCTGGTGAGATTCCCAACTAGCGAAGGGGTCGGAGAGATGCGCGGGGAGCAGAACACACCACCACTGTGCTGCCACATGGCCCCTAGTCCTCACGGGGTAGTCTATGCACCTGCACCAGAAGCACTGGACTCCCAAGACTCAGCAAGAAGGGGAGAACTGGCCGAGCACCTGTTAGCCTTTCCCTTGGGAGAAGATCCGGAGCAAACTATCCAAGTTGGGGCCCTGCTTTCGGAGGAGGCTCGCAGCCAACTTCTTGCTTTCCTGCGAGCCAATGCTGATATCTTCGCCTGGTCAGCATCTGACATGCTGGGCATTCTGAAGGAGGTGATTATACACCAGCTCAATATTAAGCCGGATTGCTGACCAGTTCGGCAGAAGAAGTTTGGCAGAAGAAGATGAGCTTTGCTTCAGACAGACAGAAGGCTATAGATAAAAAAGTGCGCAAGTTGACGGCGGCTGGACACATTCGCGAGGTGCATTACCCCGACTGGCTAGCGAATATCATTATGGTCTGCAAGGCCAATGGGAGCTGGAGGATGTGTGTAGACTTTACCGACCTCAATAAAGTATGCCCCAAGGACAGCTTTCCGCTGCCTCGGATCGACCAGCTGGTAGATGCTACATCCGGCCACGAGACCCTCAGTTTCATGGATGCATTCTCAGGGTACAACCAGATCAGGATGAACCTGGCTGATGAAGAGGCGACCTCCTTTGTCACAGAGAAGGGATATATTGCTATAAGGTGATGTCGTTCGGGTTGAAGAATGCTGGAGCCACTTACCAGAGGTTGATGAAACAAGGTTTTTGAGGACCAGATCGGGTGCAACATGGAGGTGTACATGGACGATATGCTGACCAAGAGCATCCACGCCACGGATCATGTTGCCGATCTTGCAGAGACCTTCGCCAACCTACGCCAGTACCGAATGAGGCTGAATCCCCGCAAGTGCACCTTTGGAGTCGCAACAGGCAAGTTTCTAGGCTTCATGGTGACGCAGCGAGGAATTGAAGCCAATCCAGACAAGATCCGAGCCATCTTGGATATGAGGCCCCCAGCTAACAAGAGGGAGGTGCAGCGTTTGACCGGAAGAGTGGCAGCCCTGAGCCGTTTCATGTCAAGGTCGGCAGAGTGGTGTCTTCCCTTTTTTAAGGCGCTGTGCAAGGTCAACAGCTTCGAGTGGATGAAGGAGTGTCAGGAAGCTTTCGAGGAGCTAAAAAAATTTCTATCTACTCCTCCACTGTTGTCCAAACCGAGGAGCGGGAAGGAACTCTTTCTGTATCTTGCAGCCTCCCCCAAAGTTGTCGGCTCCATGCTCGTCCACATGGACGCCGACGGGACGCCTAAGCCAGTCTACTACACCAGCAAGGTACTCCACGATGCTGAGACCAGCTACTCCAAAACTGAGAAGATCATCTTCGCCTCGGTGGTCTCTGCCCAGCACTTCTGACCCTACTTTCAAGCTTACCCCATCATGGTGCTCACAGACCAACCACTTCGGACTATCTTGTCCCATCCTGACACTTCTGGTCGGCTAGCCAAATGGGCCTTCAAGTTGAGGGAGTTTGATTTGTCCATCCGGCCAAGGCCTGCAATGAAGTCCCAAGTGTTAGCTAACTTCTTGGTCGAGTACACTTGGGCCGAGGAGCATCCAGCGGAATCGCACCCGGAGGCAGGCATGGAGTCCCCCACGGCTAAGGGGGTGGAGAAAGAAGACTGGATCCTTCACGTGGATGGAGCAGTAAACTCTCAAGGGAGTGGAGCCGGACTTATCCTTGCGAGCCCCAAGGGGGAGGTGGTGGAGTATGCTCTTCGATTCCTCTTCCCGGCCACTAACAACCAAGCGGAGTATGAAGCCCTGCTGGCAGGGATGAAGCTAGCCAAGGAGCTTGGTGCGGAGCGTCTGAGGGCCTTCACGGACTCTCAGCTTGTCTCCGGGTAGGTCACTGGGGAGTACGAGGCTAGGGACCCTGCTATGTCCCGCTACCTGAACAAGGTGCAGTCCCAAGCCTCTCGGTTTGCATATTTTCGCGTTGGCTACATTCCTCGGGCAAAAATGCTAGGGCTGATGTGCTGTCCTGCTTGGCCACTTCGGTCGACGGGACCTTGGGAATGACGTACGTAGAGCTTCTGCAAGTCCCGAGCATCGAGGAAGTGGTGGAGGAGACAATGCCGATCGAGTAGGAGCCTTCCTGGATGGATGCTTATGTTCTATATCTTACCGACGACACCCTCCCTGAAGACCCGGCTGAGGCTAGACTACTCAGGCGATGGGTCCTGAGGTTCCTGATGATGGATGGAAAGCTCTACCGAAGGTCATTCTCATACCCGGTCCTTAAGTGCATCGGGCCTACTGAAGCTGACTATATCTTGCGAGAAATTCATGAAGGCATATGCGGGAGTCATCTGGGGGGCAGAGCCCTAGCGTACAAGGCCCTGCGGCAGGGGTATTATTGGCTGACCATGAGGAAAGACGCGGCCGAGCTTGTCAAGAAGTGTGATAGCTGCTAGCGCCATGCCAACATCCAGCGATAGCCGACATCTCAGCTGACCCTCCTGGCAATGCCTTGGCCCTTCGTCCAGTAGGGGATGGACATTTTGGGGCCATTCCCCCTGCCTCCGGCCAGCGTAAGTTCCTTCTAGTGGCTATCGACCACTTCACCAAATGGATCGAGGCTGAAGCGCTCGCCAAGATTACTGAGAGTAAGGTGAGGTCCTTCTTTTGAAAATATATAATATGCCAGTTCGGGCTCCCGCATACCTTGGTCACCGACAATGGCTGGCAGTTTGACAACGCACCCTTCTGAGGATTTTGCACCGAGCTCGGTATCCATCAGCGATTCACCTCCATAGGGCATCCTCAGACCAACGGTGCAGCCGAGGTGACCAACCGCATTATCCTCCAAGGACTAAGAGCCTGGCTTGATGACTACAAAGGATGTTGGGTGGAGGAGCTTTCCAACGTGCTATGGGCCTACCACACAATACCCCGGGTCCCCACCGGAGAGACCCCCTTCAGCCTCGTCTTCGGATCCAAAGTGGTTATCCCTATGGAGATCGGAGCCCCAAGCCCCAGAGTGGAGACCTACAGCGAGGAAGACAACCCGAACCAGTTGAGGGCCAACCTCAACCTAGTGGAAGAGGTACAGGACCGAGCACTACTCCAGATGGCAGCCTTCGACAGCTAACGGTCAGGTACTACAACGCTCGCGTCCGTCCCAAGACCTTCTTGCCAGGGGACCTGGTCCTTCGGTGAGCTGAAGTTTCAAAGCCAACGGAAGGAGGCAAGCTAGCACCAAACTGGGAAGGGCCATATCGGATCACCGAGGCGCTCCGCCCGGAGCGTACAAAGTAGAAGAGATGGGTGGAAAGCCCCTCCCATGGACGTGGAACGCCGACAACTTCCGTCGGTATTATTAATAGTGTACCTTTTCTTTGCGTTAAATTCCCTGTTTGCATTCTTTCGGGCTCTTGACCCACCATTAATAAATTTGAGTTCAAGCATCTTAGACTCTCAACAAAAAGCTCAATGTAACATTGGCAACAAAGACCCGATGTACCATCGGATTCAAAAAGCCCGAGGCCAGACTCGGCACAAAAGCCCAATGTACCATTGGCAACGAAGACCCGATGTACCATTAGATTCAAAAAGCCTGAGGCCAGACTCGGCACAAAAAGCCCAATGTACCATTGGCAACGAAGACCCGATGTACCATCGGATTCAAAAAGCCCGAGGCCAGACTCGGCACAAAAAGCCCAATGTACCATTGGCAATGAAGACCCGATGTACCATCGGATTCAAAAAGCCCGAGGCCAGACTCGGCACAAAAAGCCTAATGTACCATTGGCAACGAAGACCCGATGTACCATCGGATTCAAAAAGCCCGAGGCCAGACTCGGCACAAAATGGCCAATATATCATTAGCAACGAAGACCCGATGTACCATTGGATTCAAAAAGCCCGAGACCAGACTCGACACAAAAAGCCCAATGTATCATTGGCAACGAAGACCCAATGTACCATCGGATTCAAAAAGCCCAAGGCTAAACTCGATACAAAAAGCCTAATATACCATTGGCAACGAAGACCCGATGTACCATCGGATTCAAAAAGCCCGAGGCCAAACTCGGCACAAAAAGCCCAATGTACCATTGGCAACAAAGACCCAATGTACCATTGGATTCAAAAAGCCCGAGGCCAGACTCAACACAAAAAGCCCAATGTACCATTGGCAACGAAGACCCGATGTACCATCGAATTCAAAAAGCCCAAGGCCAGACTCGGTACAAAAAGCCCAATGTACCATTGACAATGAAGACTCGATGTACCATCGGATTCAAAAAGCCCGAGGCCAGACTCGACACAAAAAGCCCAATGTACCATTGGCAACGAAGACCCGATGTACCATCAGATTCAAAAAGCCCGAGGCCAGACTCGACACAAAAAGCCCAATGTACCATTGGCAACGAAGACCCGATGTACCATCAGATTCAAAAAGCCCGAGGCCAGACTCGGCTCAAAAAGCCCAACGTACCATTGGCAATGAAGACCCGATGTACCATCGGATTCAAAAAGCCCGATGCCAGACTCGGCACAAAAAGCCCAATGTACCATTGGTAACAAAGACCCGATGTACCATCGGCTCTCAACATAAAGACCAAGTCATTCTTGGCGATCCGAGGCTGGTGTCCTGTCAGCCCCTAGAAGCCCGAGTTTTCATTAGCACTTAACTCCGAGGCTGATGTTCCATCAGCCCCCAGAGGTCTGAATCCTTGAGGCAGACGCGGCCCCTGTTTCGACCTCAGCATTCCCGGAGGTTCGGTCCTACATGGCTAAGTCGTTCGCGAGTGGGAAGAAATTGCCCCTCGGTGCGTCCCACGTCAGCGACCCAAAGGTCCAAAAAATAACCGTGTGGTTGGTCAAAAACAATTTTAATTGATGAAAAAATTTTACTTCATTGATGTCAGTGTTTATAAATTGCCAACCAAGTCGGACTTAGTACAAAAACAAAAATGAACTACAAAATTAAGGTTCGACCGCGGGCTCGCCTTCCGAGGCTTTGTCGGGCTCTTGGTCCGGCTCAATGTCCATGACCTGGGGGAGGTTCAAAACTCGGGCAACTTTCTCCTTGGCGTCGTTGAACCCTTGGATGTAGAAGTCGGCATTGGCTTCAACTAGCTCGTGGGTGAAGTGCTCTGATGCCTTGAACTCCTCCACGGCCGCGGTAGCTCTGGCCTCGGTGGTAGCCTCCACCTCAGCAGCTCGGGCCTCCCTATCTGCAACCAGAGAGGCTGCCATCGCCGCCCTCTCAGCCTCCTTGGCGCTCATTTCTTCCTCGGCCCGCTTCGCCCGATCCTCGGCCGCCTGGATGGCCGAGTTTAGGTCGGCTATGTGGAGGTTGCGGGCCTCAATCGCGCTCTCGGCCTCTGTGAGCTGGTCAAGCGCCGCTCACTGTTGGCTAGCCTTAGCCTTGGCTTTTCTTTCAGCCTCCTTTATTTTGCCGGCGCACTCGGCCCTCACCGATTCCATAGCCTTCTCCGTAGCCTTGGCCCGGGCTTGGATGTCCTCGGCATCCTGTTGGATCTGGCGGGTGACAGCCTCCCCCTCGCTGAGGGCCTCCCGAGTGAGCACGACGGAGTTGGCCACCTGCACTCAGAGTGTCAATTATGCAAATTACTCTAGTGCATTAAACTAAGGGCCAGAAGAAAAAAGTACTTACTCGAACGAGAGCAGAGAAAATCTCCTGAAAAAACCTATTTGCCCCCAGGGTTCGGAGCTCCTCTTGAATATCAGGCTGAATGGCGTAGGATATGAGTTGTTTAGCCCGGTGCCCATTGTTTATTAAAGAAAAACCACGAGAGAGCGGCCTGGCCCTGCTCCCCTCGGCGTTTCCGACGTGCTATGGCTCGGCACATGGAGGGCTGTTCGTTGGTATTTGTTCGGGGGTGGGCTTGTCCCCGATGGCCCCTCCCCCCAACTCCTATCAGCTTTGGCCGGGGGTAGTTCGCTAGAAGCTGGAGGCTCCATCGCTGCAGGCTCCTCCGTCGTCGCCCCTTCGGACCTCGCCCCTTCTGGCGAGGTATCAGCCGTCAAATCCACCTCCGGGACCGGTGGAGACTCACGCCGCTCGGCCGGCGGAGACTCCCTCACAGTGAGGCGCTTGGGGGCCAGCGCCTGCTGCCCCGCACTTGGGCTGCCCTGGGTCCTCAACCGCTTGACCGCGGCCCTCTTAACCATGGCAGTCGGAGGTTTCATTGCTGCACAGTACCAGTCGGAGTCAGCAAAAAAAAAAAGAGATGAAGAGAAGAAGAAAAGAGAGGGCGATTTGGCTAAGTGCTGGGACATCCATTACTCACCGCTCTGTGTGGTGAGGCCCGCTAGCTGGAGGTTGTGCTCCGACAGAAGCAGGTTGTATCTGGGGATGTCGGATGTCAACAGTCGCCCCAGCGCTTCTTGATCCCTCGGGAGGATGGTGGAGTTCATGTTGGGTTGGAGGTCGGGGTCCCCCACCGGGACTTGACGTGGTCAAGGTCAACAAAGAAGAAGCGGGATTTCCATCCCTTGACCGAGGAAGGGAGAAGAAGCTTGAGGACCCGACCGGGTCGGGGCTGGAATAGCCACCAACCCCTTTGCTGCCTGAGGGTATAAAAGCAGCGGAAGAGAAAGAGTCGGGGGGTGATTTGGTGGTGGTGGCAGAGAATCACAAAAGCGCAGATGGTTCGAAGGGAGTTTGAAACTAGTTGGATGGGAGCCAAAGAGTAGTAGTCCAAAAGATTTATAAAAAAAGGGATGAAAGGGTAGACGAAGGCCTAACCTAAGGAAAATCTCATAAACGGCCACTCTGCCGGGCCGGAAGGAGACCACCCTGTCATCGGGGGTCGGAAGGAAGAGCCCGACATTTCAGGGTAACTGGTAACGGGCCCTAATTTTGGCCAAGTCCTGACTCGTTGCTGTAGAGGCGGTCCCCTCCGGGGATTCCGCCCCCGCCCTCAAAGAGGCGCCGGCCGCCGCCTGGCACCTCCTTTCCGGGGCCCAACTGGCCGCCGCCGAGCGTTCCCTCGCATGAGCTCTGCCAGCAACTGGTCGCTGGGACAAGGGAAGATGGTCCTTGGATCAGAGGACCATGAAGAAGAAGAAGGTGAAGAGGCACAAAGCCTTGAGGGAGAAATGCGGTTGTCAGAGGGAGCGGAAGAGGTCCAGGATGGCGAGGAGGCCATGACAAAAGTTTTGAAAGAGGAAGGAAGGATTAGAAGGGACAGAAGGCTAGCCTGGAGGAAGAAATGGGGGGGGGCGATTCTTGGGTTGCAGAGGAAGCAGAGGACCAAAGGAAGAAGATAACTGAAGTAAAATGATGGGTATACAGCCTTCTCCCAGGCTTTGTCAAGTTTCAAATCGTCCCGCCTTGATTTGCCAGCCATGCGGATGCCCGCTATAGGCTGGTCCGCCTTGGCAGGCATCCAGCGCGTGGAACAAACCGCCTCTGGCCAATGATGGGACACCGCTGACGCCAGCGCCATGATGGCAATGATGGTGGCCGCTCTTCGCGAATTCCAAAAGGATAACCCCATCTCGAGGGCAATCGCGGCAGATCGGACAGACAGTAGTGACTGCCCCTTCACATCCCCCAAGTCGCCCGTGCTAAGCTATCGCAGCACACAGAGACACGTGGCCGGGGGCAGTTAGCAGCGAACGGGGATCAGCCACTAGGGAGGTGACACCCCTTTCACTTCGCTAGGGTGGACCCACTCTATCTCAGGGGCGAGGGGGCATCTGATATGGCTGATCCAGCACCGTCAGGGTTAACGGTAAAGGAGGTTGACGGCGTCCCACTTCCACCTCCGAGGCCAACCTCCGAGGCTCACCTCTGACGCCAACCTCCGAGCCCAACCTCCGAGGCTCACCTCCGACGCCAACCTCCGAGGCCAACCTCAGAAGCCCACCTTTGAGGCCAACCTCCGAGGCCAGCTTATAGCTACGAGCCACCTGGCATGCCCACGTGGCCCATCACTCACCTGCTATAGTGCATTGCCATGCCCCATTAAGACGTATGGCCCACCACGCACCCGTAACAATGCATGGCCATACCCCGTTGCGGTACGTAGTCCATCACTCGCCTGCAACCGCGTATGGCCATATCCCGTTACGGGTATGATCCACTGCTTGCCTGTGGCTGCATGCAGCCATGCCTCATAACGGTGCCCGTCTGGTACAACCATAGCCACCCGACACGCATGATACCGTATTGGCAGGTGGCAGATCAAATAGGATGCCTCTGACGCACAGTAACGATATGGCCTGACACTGTCAGTCCCTCCCTTTTTGTCCGTTATCGGACAGGAATATCTGGAGATCGAAAATCTTCTAGAAACGGAAAAAGGAGGAGATCTTTGAACAGGTATAAAATCCCGCACTTATAAGAAGGGAAGGATTTTGAACCCTAACTCCCTAGCTTTCTTCTACTAGCTAATTTTCTTGTCTGTTCCCGAGTGACTGACTTGAGCGTCAGAGGGTCTTCACCGGAACATCCGGTCTTCGTGGACTTTTCTTGCAGAAGTCTGGCGAGGAGGACCTCCGTTACCCTGGCGTTCAAGGAAGGTAACTCGGCGTCAACAATCTCCATCCGTCTAGGATCCTCATCTATGCCAATTCCATTCTTCTGGAGGTCCCCATCTCCCTAAAATCCTAACCTCGCTAACTTCATTTCTAATATTAAAATATTTATTTTTTATTTTAATTCATACTTACTATATTTTAAAAATAAATATAAAATATTTAATTTTATTTTACAAATAAACTAGATTCAAATAAATTTATAATAATTAAAAATTTTCTAGCTAACCTAAAAAATATATTAAACCATAATCTCAAGTATTTTAAGTTTATATATATATATATGAGATTATATTTGTAATAGAAAAATAATGCAAGGTATTTAAGTAATATAAAATATACAGATGTCACACATAATGGGGATCGAAGACCTCGCAAGGAAAGGAGTACCCTCCCCATCTTCATTTATGGAGATAATTTTTTTTTATTCCTATTCTTACGAGGAGAAAATTCTCTTCATCTCCCTCCCATTCGCAATAGATCCCTATAGGGATTGAAGAAAATAAAAAAATTGCTATTCCTAGTTGTTGCATTGGGTCGCGCCGAGCTCGGCCCAACCCAGCCCATCGGACCACAAACTAAATGGGCCATGCCTAGCTCGGCCTGTTACTAAACTGGCCATGTCTGGCATGGCCCGCTTAATCTGAAGTCCAAGCTCGGCATGGCCCTAGGTTCGTGGGGTGGTAGGTTGTGCCTGGCACGATCCATTTGGCTCATAACGGCTAGAAATGGCTATTTTGGCTTTTACTATTTTGACCCTCCCAACAGTCATAAAACGGCTAATTTGAGGGGTATTTTAAAAAATAATTTTTTGGAGTTCTATAAATACCCCTTTTGTCTTCCATTCTTACCACACCAAACCAACTCTTCTCTCCTTCTCTACTACTACTATTTCTCTCTTCTAGCAATATTTAGCAAGTGCTCTAGGCTTCTAGCAATTTAATTTTTAGTTTGCATTTAGCAAGTTTTCAAGTGCTATACAAGAGAAGATTCTTATTGAGAAGTTAGAAGTACAAGAGAAAGAGAAGATCACTTCTTGTTAAGAGCACAAGAGAAAGCTCATAAATCTCGGCTCTACCTTTGGTTCTCTACTCAATTCCTCCTTGTGGTTAGTTTTTTTTTTTGCATTCATCAATTTAGATATGGCATCTTATGATGAAAGTTATTTTGTCATTCCTCCAGTTTCTGAGGGATAAAAAACTAATCCCCAAGTTCCTAATTCCTTTAGAACCAATGAACTGAGTGAAGGTCAAACCTCTTCTCGTAAGAGGACTAGTGATGTATGCAATGAATTTGATAGAATTATGGTTGATGGAGTCTAGAAAGCTAATGTAAAAAATATGCCAAACTTTATAATTGTAGTAGTAGTGGGGAAATAGGCCATTTAAAAAGACATCAAGAGAATCATAGAATGCATGATTCTCGTCTTCAAAGTACTCTTAATATACAAGGAGAGCACTTGTAGGTAATTTTACATATAATCATGAAAATCAAAGAAAATCACTTATAAAATGGATAGTTAAGGATGAATTACCTTTTAATTTATGTAAATTTTTTAATTTTGAAGAATATGTTCAATTTGCCCTACAATCTGCTTACAAAAGAACTAGCAGGCGTACATTTAGAAGAGTAACTATGACTAACTTTTTAGCAATGAGACAAAGTTTAATTGAATATTCTCTATTTTTAAAGCAAAAGTTTCATTAACTTATATTTGGTCAGTATCTGTAGGTAGTAATTATTTTATTGCTATTACTACTCATTATATTGATAATGATTGCAATTAAATAAACATTCTTGCTTTTTATACTTTTGATTTTTCATATTTTAGGCAATAAATTTTAAATATCATTTATCAAACATGTTCATATAATATTAATGATAAAATCGTGTCTATTACTTTTGATAATGCATCTAATAATAATTCTATTGTTGCATTATTGAAGGACTCATTGCTTCCTATGTTAAATGAAAATTTATTGCATATTAGATGTGCATGTCATATCTTAAATCTTTCTGTTCAAGCTGGCATGGGCATGATTCAAGATGTCGTTTCAAAAATTAAAAATGCAATTTCTTTTATTCATGCTTCAAGATCAAGACTTCAAGAATTTAAGCAACTATGTATAGATCATGGTAAATATTTTAAAAAATTTAAACTTGATGTAATTACTCATTAGAACTCAACATATAGCATGATACATGATGCATACCCATATAAAAACTTATTAAGTGCATATATTAATGATCATGGCTTAGGCTTTACATTGATCGAAATTAATTGGAATAAAGGTAAAATTTTGAAAGATTTTTGTTAGTTTTTATAATGCTACTAATGTTCTTTTTGGTATCTATTATCCAACTTCATGTTCATTTTTAATATGATTAGTCAAAAATTTACATAACATAGATATGATGATATTTGAATACCTATTATTGAATAAAGAAAATCTAAATGGAATGAGTATTGGGACAAGATATGTCCTATGCATAATTTAGTTGTTATATTTAATTCAAGAGTTAAATTAAGTGGTGTATACTAATTTTACTTGATGCATATTGTGAAAATATGATTCAAGATCCTAAACCTACTAAAATTGAGGTAACACAACTTCTTTATGATATTTATACTTTATATGATAAAAAAATTCATGGATCTAGATTACGCGTACGAAGCTCTATTTTTTCTTCTAGTAGTTTTCATTCATAATCTATTTTTTCATTCATTGCATAGAGAAAACAATACATGCGTCAAGTGCATCTTCATCTTCTTCATCTTTAAGTAGTGAACTAAAATTTTATTTATGAAATGATCTTCAGTCTGTATATGATGAAAATCAAATAGAGAGTCTAGATATATTAGCTTGGTGGAAGAGTGTTAAAAATCAATATTTTGTTATGTTTGCCATTGCATACGATATTTTAGCTATGCCGAGGTTCATAGTAGCATCAAAATCCACTTTTAGTGTAGGTCGGCATATTCTTGACGAAAAGAGAAGTAGGATGACTGGTGACATGGTCGAGATGCTTTTCTACTTCAAAGATTGGTTGGATGCTAAGGCGAGACTTCAAGATAAAGGTGGACATGATACAACATTATCTGATGATGATGATACAAACACTACTGATGATTAGTAAGATTTTGATCATTTATTTTTAATTCTTAATTTTTATAATGTATATTTTATTTTTTTTAATTGTTAAAGTAAGTCATTTCTATTTTTTCTCCTTTCTTATTGTATTTTGGAGGTCAGGCCTAGCCTCCCTCCCTTTATGTACCATTTTGATTTCAATTAATAAACTGATAGGGGTTTATGCTAAACCTTCCACCATTAAGGTAGCTTTATATTAATAAATCCTTAGTTCCCAATATTTTTTAATTTATTAAAAAATATTTTTTATAATAAAAAATTTTATTCTTATTTATTTTAAGGGGGATGGGCCATGCCTGGCCCGACCCAGGCCCTTGTGGGCCGTGCCGGGCTTGGTTCATGGGCCAGAAATCCTTAACCTAGCCCATCTCACTTTATAGGCCGTGCCTGGCATGGTCTATTACTATAGCAAGCGGGCCATGCCAGGCAAGGCTTAACAGGCCATGCCAGGCACGGCCCAATTCGTGCCAGGCCTGGCATGACCCGCTTTGTTGACCCAATTGATGATTTTGATGATTAACAAAACTATCTGAGTATAACTCTTGAAGGCTCTGATGATTTTGATTTAGTGTTTCAGATTATAAGACTATTAAATGATCAAAATCAGGAGTTACACAGTATTCTGGATCGAATCTAATGTCTAGGTAAGAATTGCAGACATTAGAGTCGACTCCGAGAATCATAGAGCCGACTCTGGAACTGGCACGGACTTTAGAGTCGACTCCGAGATTGTTAGAGTCGACTCTCACAGACGAAGCAGTAAGTCGATTTTTCTGGCCCCGACCTAGAGTCGACTCCGGGTAAGTTAGAGTCGACTCCGGAAAAGTATCTTGTCGACCCCAGAAAAGCCAGAGACGACTCCAGAAATACCGTTTTGAAATGCCTCAAGCTAGAGCCGACTCCAGAAAAGTTAGAGTCGACTCCAACCCACCTGGAACGAAAAATCAAATTGCCAGATCAGCTCTAACGGTAATATTTCTATTTTACCTTATTTCTAACAGATATATTTTGATACAAGGTACACTCCAACGGATAGTTTTCTTCCAAAAACGGTGTAAAAGAAATTTATAAAAGGGAAGTCTATTATTCAAAAAAAAAGAAGAACGGAAAATCTGAAAAACAAAGAGAGAAAATCTGAGATAGACAATCCCATTTCAAAAATCAGAGAGCTTGAATCTTGAAAGGAAAACCTGCTAGCTCAAATCCACTCCACTCCAAAAAGCTCAAGAGGAATCCAAAGCGTTCAAAATCAAAGTCTTGGCAGATTTCCCATCTTGGAGAGAGGAGATTCATTTCTTGCTTTTCAACTCTTCTCAACTGTTTCAACTGTGAAGAATCGGAGCTAAGGCTTGATTCAATCCTGCAAGGAGAAGAAGAAAAGAAGAAAAGAAGAAAAGCTCAAAAGCCAACCTATCTACAAATCAGGCTTTTCTAAACCTTGTTATTCTTAATTTGTATATTTGCTCATTGAGGAGCTTTGTATTTCAAAAACAATACTTATTTTGTTTGTGCCTAGTTCAATCTTGGGGATTGAACTAGAGGAGGTCGTTTTACCTCGGTTCAAGCTTGGTTAAGCTTGAGTTAGGGTTTTTGTGCTGGTGAGCCCTTGAAAACCAGCTGGGTTCGTTGTGCGCCCGGAAAAACAACAAGTTCGAGTTGTGAGCTTGTAAAACAACTCTGCTGTAATCTAGGGTGATTATAGTGTGGACCCAAGTGAATCTTGGGAGTGGACGTAGGTGTTGGATACACCGAACCACTATAAAATCTTTTGTGTTTGCCGTGTTCCATTGTCTCTTTCTCTATCTCTATCTTATTTACTGAACTTTATAGTTACCTTGCATTTGCCATCATAAATCACAAGCAAACTATTTTAAAAAAGGGCTAATTTTTTAAAGAACCCAATTCACCCCCCCCTCTTGGGTTGCCATCTGGGCCAACAATTGGTATCAGAGCAAGTGCTCGTTTAGAATTTGATCTCACGATCAGGGGCTAAAGATCCTTATGGCAACACAAAGTGGTTCATGTTTTGCTGAAGGTCATTCTACGAATAGACCTCCTTTATTTAATAGAACCAACTATTCATATTGGAAAGCAAGAATGAGAATATTCATTCAAGCTTCTGACTATGAATTATGGGGAGTAATAACTAATGGACCTAGTACACCCACACACTTAGTTGAAGGCATTCTTGTTCCTAAGCCCGAATGGGATTGGAATGACAATGATAGAAAAATGGCTCAATTAAATGCTAAAGCCATTAACATTTTATACTGTTCCTTAGACTCAAATGAATTCAACCGAATCTCAACATGTAATTCCGCAAAAGAAATTTGGGATAGGTTGGAAATAACACATGAAGGAACAAACCAAGTTAAGGAATCAAAAATAAACATTTTGGTTCATAAATATGAATTGTTTACAATGGAACAAAATGAAACCATCACATGCATGTTCACTAGATTCACTGATATTGTGAATGGTTTAAAAAGTCTTGGAAAAGTTTATACTAACTCTGAGCTTGTTCGCAAATTCTTAGGTCACTTCCAAGGACTTGGGAAGCCAAGGTGACAGCCATACAAGAAGCCAAAGATCTGAATGTCCTACCATTGAAAGAGCTTCTTGGTTCGCTAATGACTCATGAGCTTCAAGTTAAACAACATGTCAATGAAGATGAGTCAAGAAAGAAGAAGACCATCGCACTCAAGGCTGCAAAAGTTGAAGAAAGCAGTAGTGAAAGTAATGATGAAGATGATGATGAAACTGCTCTTTGGCCAAGAAATTTAGAAAGTTTATGAGAAAAGGCCCTTCCACAAAAAGAAATTTGGAGCAAGAATTGATGGAGAAAAAGATAAGAAAAAGGACAAGGAGAAAGAAAAAGAAAAAGAGCCCTTAGTATGCTATGAGTGTAAAAAGCCAGGGCACTTTAGATATGATTGTCCTTTGCTGAAAAAGGCCTACAAGAAAAAGAAGAAAGCATACATGACAACATGGTCTGATGAATCTTCCTCGTCGGAAGAAGAAGAACAAAAGGAAGTTGCCAATATCTGCTTCATGGCCAACAACGACGACAACGAAGAGGTAAGCACCGAAACCCCCGATGATGAATTTACATTTGATGAAATGTTTGAAGCTTTCAATGAATTGATGATTGATTTCAAAGCTTTGAAAAAGAAACACAAATCTTTGAAAACTGAAAACTTAAATTTAATCAATGAGAAAAATGAATTAAATCGTGTAGTTAATGATTTGAAAGATAAAATGGAAACTCTTCTTAATGAAAAGAATGATTGTGTTCATAAGTTTGAATTGATTAAATCTGAAAATGAAAAACTAATTAAAGAAAAAGAATCTATCTCTAATGAAAATGATTTTCTTAAGAAAGATGTTAAAAA
>UESW01004651.1:148797-241067 GCA_900491605.1 Calamus simplicifolius
CATTGTTCTCTCTTTTATCTTTTTTTTTAAGCTGATATCAAATACTTTACTTTGGTTAAAACATTTTGGTTGTATTTGGATTTTGAACTTTGTTGATGTATTTATTAATGCTATTTAGTTTCATGAACTTTAATATAGAGTCATTCATAACTAATTTGGCTTTCCAACGAATTTAATATTAGGAACAGTTATAGTTGCAATAATTTTAAATGAATTTGCAACGAAAATAAATTTATTTAGCAACGATCTCTTTTCTGCAATGAAACTAAGTTCGTTGCAGAAACTCATATTCAGTAACAAATTTGACTAAAAAAACATTCATTGCAGCAAACATTTAGCAACGAATTTTGTTTCAGCAACCAAATAAATTTGTTGCAGAAACTCGACTTCAGTAACGAATTATTGTATTTTTTTGAAAGTAGTAGCAACGAATTTTCTAGATTCCGCAACGAAATATTTTCATTGCAAAAGGTAGACTTTCTGTAACGAATTGTATTCGTTGCTAAAAGTAGTGATTTGAGCTTTAGCAACCAACTTTCTGTAACGAATGGTAACGAATATAAATTCATTGCGAAAAGTTTTCCGCAACGATTTTAGCACTTTCAGCAATGAAAAAAATTCATTGTTGAAAGCCAAAAATCTTGTAGTGATTTGGACCTAGTTAATCCTTATGGTCACCTTATGCACCATAGGCGTTGGAGAGAATTCAGCTTGTGGCATTACAGTTGATAGGTGGAGCCGGCGGCATCACCGAGGCTGTTGCAAATAGGGCCGAGTGGCAAAGGCTGAAGCCGAGACCGTTGGCCAAGTAGAGGTGGTCATTGTGAAATGTCTTTGGAGGAATTTATCTTCTTCTGCTGATTTGGATGCCTCAGCCTACTGATGGTCTGCCCTTCAGGGAATCATGTTGACTGAAGTTGAAAAGTGCAGGTGCCCTTGCTTAGGGGGCTCATGACTATGGTACTCGTTTGTGAGCTTGATGGTGCTCTTGCTGAAGAGCTTGTAGATGCTCGTTGATGAGCTTGAGCTTGAAGTTGCTGATGAGTCTGATGGCGGTGAATCTCTTGCTAAGAGATCTCATGCCAGTAGAATGATGGCTGACCTGAGTAGCAACTGTTGTGGCCATGAAATATTGCTCTTGTAACCTCTGGACAGCTGCCACCAATGTTTGGTCTTGTTGAGCGATGACGCGAGCTGATCCGCTTGAGTGGCTTGAAGTGGTGACGATGGTGGAGCAGAGAGCTAGCCTCCTATTGCTTAACTCGTTGAGGGTGCCCCCCTAGCATGACTGGCGAAAGCTACTTGAGCTCTTTCATCATCATCTTTTTTGATCTAAAAAGGGTTGAGAATCTGCATGCTACCATCGCTGACAATCCGTGCTCTACCCCCCTATCTAGCGCGCCAAGCTGTTGTCGCCAAATCACCCCCCTTGAGCGTCCGCAAGCGTCCGATCATCTTCTTCAGTGAGCCAATGATCTTTTGGCAAGCTTTTCATGCTTGGAACCTGCAAAAAGTCTTAGAGCTCGAAGATTTCGGCGGGACCCTCCGACGCTCAAGTTAGTGCTCTAGGCAACAGTCGTGAGCTTGAGAAAGCTCGAATAAGAGAGAGAGACTTAGAGAGGTACTCTCTGTGAGCGTATGAGCGTTTAGGAGTTGTGTTTAGTTACTTGATCGGGATCCCTCTTACCCATTTATTGGTGCTTAGCATAGTTATCAAAACCGGACCGGATCGGCCGATTCAACCGGATCGGCCGATTCAACTGGTTGAATCGGGACCTGAAGGCTAAACCGGTCCGATTTTAGCAGAAAATCGGATGTGCAAGTCATCCAAATTAACTCGGTTAACCCGTCCGGTTCACCTGTGAACCGGTGACCCAGCTGAACTGGACGGGTTACGGGTTTATCAATAATCAATGCTCGATGGGCTGTTGCCTTCGTCCCTTCGACTTCTGCAGTTCTACGAAGCCATCGAATGTAGACGCCCTCGAAGCTCAAACTCGAAGGCTCGATCGGGACAAGCCTGGAATCTAGACTCCAGAGTCTTGGCCTCGACGATGCCCTGCCTTCGTATCTTTGCCGATGCCGACTGCACGGAAGAGTCGGCCTCCATCCCTCGGCAGCTCACAATGAAACTTTGGCGAAAGAGTTCGTCTAATGACTCATGTTTGCGACCTCATTGGCTTTTTTACAACCTCGTTGGCTTTCAGAGAAAGATAAACTCCAGGTAAGAACAGACAGTCATTACCTAGAGTTTATCATTCTTTTGTTTTATCTTGTTTTTTTCTTTTGTTGGAAAAAGACATTCTTTTTTCATGCTCTGATGCGATTCCTTACTGAAATTCTTCAAATTTTATCCATTTTAGTGCCTTTTCATTGCTATATGATCCTTTTCCTTCTTAGTTTGGCCTCCGTTTTCGTGTGATTCTTATTTCTTAGAACCCTAGCCGTTCGACTTTCGATTCTTATCCCCTGTTCTTAGAGTTTATCTGACTTCCTAGCCTTATCACATGTTCATAGAGTTTATCCGATTTCCTAGCCTTATCCCATGTTCTTAGAGTTTATCATTAAAATATATTTTATATTAAAATAATTGAACCGATGGTTCAACCGGTGACCCGACCGGTGCCCTTGGCCGGGTCGATGTCCGGTCTGGGTCTAACAACTATGGTGCTTAGAGCCTGCCAGTCTTAGGGCATGATCACTTGTCAGAGCATTAATGATGGGGCAGCAAGTGGGGCTAGCCTCCATGTGATTTGTTAGAGATGCAGGTTATGCCCCATCAAATATGGGTGGCTGTATGGCTGGCAGATACTGCTTGATTTGGATAACTGTTGCAGACTATTGTAGGACATGGGCGACCGTTATGACGTTTGCCATATGTGTCCCCCATGCCACCCTTCCGTTGTCCTATATGGACAGTGATGGAGTCAGGCATGCGGGGCCTTAATGTGGCCGTTGGTAGTCTTTCCCATATCAGCCTCATTATAGGTGAAGTGAGACAAAGGTGGTGGATCGCGTGGATGTCCTCCCTTTCTCTCCCTTGGAGGTAAATCTTGGCCTTGAGTAGGTTCCGAGCACAATACTTCAAGGGTATCTCTACACCTGGCACATGACATGTATGTAGCCTGTTATTCTAGATTTCTCCTTGAGCTCAGTGAGGAGGAAGCAGCCGATGCTAGCGTCGGTAGAAGGCTCAGAGTCGGTTGCCAAGACCTCTGTGGAGTTGGGAGAAGACGTTGAGTCAGTGTTGGAAGTAGAGGCCGTGGAGTCGGCAGCCAGACGGAGTCGGGACAGAGCCCTGGAGTGGTTGATGACCAGCTTCTCTGAAGTGATGCTGGAGACCCATCTCCATAGTGTAGTAGAGATAGAGAGTTATGATCTAGAGTTGGGAGCCAACACTGGCATCGGCAGTCGGGAGCCGAGGCCCGAGGACACATGGCATCGGTAGCTGACTCTGGTTTCGGCAGCCGACGTTGATGTCGGTCCCGATCTGGAGCCAATGTTGGGCTAGGGTCGTCGATTGAAGCTGGTGCCGATCATGCCGATGCTGGCATCAGTAGCTGGGATGAGGCTGGAATCGGGAGTCTCCATCCGGTCTCGGGAACCTCTAGCTGGACTCGGTAATGGCTGGAACTGTCCGTGGAGTCGGGAGTCTCTCCCCCTGGCCTCCTCATCCCCCATGCCACGTTACTATGAACATCCCTCTCCATGCAAGGAGGGGCCAACGTGGCTGCATGTGGCCATCGTGGATGGCAGCCAAAGCTGGAGTTGGTCGGGGATGACTGAGATGATGCTGGACTTGGGAGTCGGCCGCGGATGCTGACCGCTAGGTTCGAAGTCGTCAGCCAAGGTTGGAGTCGGTCGGGGACGGCCAAGATGATGCTGGACTCTGGAGTCGTCCATCGGGTGCCGATTGCTTGGTCCGGAGTCGGCAGCCGAGGCTAGAGTTGATCAGGATGGTTGAGATGATGCTGGACTCAGGAGTCGGCAATGGCCGAGAGTCGTCCATGGCTGAGAGTCTGCTGTTGAGAGCCTATGGTTGGGACGACACTGAACTCGGGAGTCAGCCATGGCCGAGAGTCATCCGTGGCCGAGAGTCCACATCGGGAGTTTGTGGCTGGGACGACGTGAGTCTATCCGTAGAGTTGGGACAATGGGGGAAGCAACAGGGTGAAGGCTCGGAGTTGGTAGCAAGGAGCCGAGGGAGTCGGTGCCAAGTCCGTGAAGTCGGCGTAGGCAGCAGGGAGTTGAGGGAGTTGGTGCCAAGTTTGCGGAGTCAGAGTCGGCCAGGACAGGGAGCTAGAGTCAGTCCTGCTGTCGAGAGAAGCCTCCTTCGATGCTAGAGGAGCCAAGGCTGACGGGTGGGTAAGGCTCCCAATTACCAGAAGCAGGGTGGTGAAGTACATTGTGCATGACATCACGGCTTGTCCTTTGAAAGGTTCTGGACTTGGTTGTCCTTGGGGTGTAGCTTTGAGAAGAAGAGGGAGAAAGGGAATGGGGCGGAACCATCGGAGCAGATCATGGCCCTCCCCTTGAGTAGAGTCGGGAGCCGATGGGCATGAAGGGCTAGGAAGGAGCCAGAGGCCATTGTCCAGAACTGAAAGCCGAGAGAGAGTCAGGATGCATGGAGAGTCGAAGGCAGTGGCCGAATCCAAGGTCCTCCTGGTGGTCTGCTGCTTTCTGGAGTCGTGTCCTCAGAGCTTCCTCTCCTATTGACCTCACCTTGGCCTCGGAACCAGAGTCCGGGAGAAGCTCAGATGGCCGACTTCGGGAGTTGGGACAGGATGGTCGAGACAGCCGGAACAACTATTGGTGCTGGGTTGGAGCTGAGAGCAGGACCACTTGCTGGGGCAGAAGGTGAAGCCTGGAGTTGGGCTGGCTCTGTTCCTTCATCCAAAGCATTAATTATAGAACACATGCATGGCCTCGTGCAACGTAATGCACATGCATGTGTGGCCTTGGCTCCAAGTGTTGGGAATTGTATCCTAAAGCCAATTATTTGATGATTGTGCTAATGTAAATTATATATAAATTGATATATTAATAAAAGTTATTTGGCAGTTTATTCATTACAAGAACATCTTCTTAAAACTCCAAATAGTAATGAAGCCCTCAGGATCTTCCTTCACGATAAAGAAGGATTTATCTTTGAAGGTCCTTAAAAGAGTTCGCGACCAAATGATATACTATGACAGGGCCATAGTACTATCAATTATAGGACATTGTATATCATATTTGTTGGTTGTCCTCTTAACCAAGGAGTGTAGAGACACTAGTATGACATACAGGTAAAAGTGTAGGAGTATATTTCACCGAACGTGACTCATTTCGGATACTCTACTGTCAAGAGTTAATCCAAGAAGATATGGTATAAGTATCCTTTAGACCTGAAGATCACAACCGGTGACTGCAAGCAACTCATTGTACTTAGGTGCCGAACCATCTGGATTTCTAATCCAGCTACAAAAGGTTACTGGGTGCAATCAAGTACTTATGGTAGTCAGTTATGGATCGAGATGGAATTTGACCTATCCCGTTAAAAGGAGAAATGCTTGTGTTTCAATTTAGCAAGACCTTGGCCAAGGCACTTCATGTGAAAGTCACATGATCACTAAAGTTGAAATCACTTTATGGATTCGCTGTTTAGAGTTGACATGCTCTTAAGCTATCCTTAGCATTTGTGGTCAAAAGGATGAATTATACGATAACTGTTTCTTAGGGTTCTTGGAGTTTGCTCGGCAACTCTTCGACCTATTCGGACGTCGGGTTCCATTCCTAGATGGACACATCGATTAGTATAGAAAGTTGTTTCTATGCTACCGGCTTAGGTTTGAACCTAGAGAGTCACACGCATAGAAGTTTCCTAGGATGATCTATTTGCTGATCAACGATTAAGAATCGTATATAATTTAATTAATCAATTTGATTGATTGAATTATCTTAATTGGGTTAAGTACAAGTGAATAAGATTCAATTTGGTTTAAGTCTATTAGAAGACTAGTCAATTTTAAATATTGATTTGAAATTAGACTTGATTTGGATTTATATAGGTTCAGCACTAGCCAAATTTGATTTGGGTTAGGACCATGATCTATGTGGGTTCAGTCCAATAAATTCAGATTAGATTAAACCATCACTTGAACCCAAACCTCTCGCATAAGGATCTCACATGATGAGATGGCTGAAATCTCATCTCATGAGAGATTAAATTCTCATATAGAATTTAATGCCTGGCATTAATATTCTCTCGTTGGAATTCTAAGTGTTAGAATTCATGTACCTCTTTGGTTTTCACCGAACGTCGGAATTAGCCAAACATTGCGACTCTTTGGTTTTCACCAAATGTCGGAATTAATCAAACATTACGACTCTTTGGTTTTTACCGAACGTCGGAATTAACCAAACGCGCAGCCTCTTTGGTTCGCGTCTCTTTGCTTTTTACCGAACGCGGAATTCTAAATGTTAGAATTAAATGGGCTGGCTACAATGAGACTATAAATAGAGGATAATCCTCACCAGATTACACAAACAACAACACACGACATGTCGTGGATTGTAATTCTAAAAGGTTAGAATAGAAAATCCTGGTGATTCTGGTGTTAGAAAAGTGGTGGATCTTGGAGGAAGATTCAAGTGGAAGGATTCAAGATCAGCAAAGTTATTTTTCCGTGAGCTAGCACTCCCGGAAATCCGATCATTCGGGGCTTCGCATGGACGATACTAGAGGCCGGGCGATCGAACGGCTGCAGAGCACAAAAGGATTTACCAACTGCTTACCTTGATGATCAAGATATGATCTTGATGATTTTATTTATATGCATATTTTAGATCAAGCAATCCTATATATAAGGCAAAGATATGATCTTGATGCATATTAGATAGATTAATATGTAATCTTTTAGTTTCCACATTGATAATAGTTATCAAATTTTAAAATATGCATAGTTTATTTCTCCCTACAAATGGTATCAGAGCCATGGTTTCGTCATTGATCTAATTTATTGTATGTAAGATTAATGCTCTTATTAATTGTGTAATCAAAGCTAAAACGGATCACAGGTCTATTCGGTCACAGATGGATTAAAAATCTAAATTATCCATTCAACAAGGTATTCTGTGATATTGCCGTGACGTTATGGTTCTTGATGTTTAGTCAAAAGATAATTTAAATTGATCTTTGGCTTCAAAACACAGATTACACACTTTCAAAATATGTTTTATATTTGATACATATTAATGTTGTATAAAAGCATTATATTTGCATGTTTAGTATAAAAACATAGATATGAGATATGATGGCTTGTAATCTATGTTATGAAACATACAAATATTTATGAGAGTTTTATTTGAATGTCAAATATTAATTCATAATCTTTTTAGATATGATCTAAATATAGGAATTATGAGTAGTAACATAATGCAAGTGATGCTTGATTGAAATATATGATATGTAAACATGAAATATATTTAATCTTTTGGGTTAGCTAAATCGGTCCATAAAGGGTTAGACCCTAAGGTTTAAATCAACTAGACTAAAAGAGTATTTGATCAAATCTAAATTAATTAGATTAGGTTAAAAATGCTCTAAATCAAACAATAGTTGTAGTTGATCCTGTCCTTCTCTTTGATTAAACAAATGGAAGTAGATTAGGCTCCGTGGTTGAGCATGAATCTCTTAGATGGTCAAATCAAAATTGGTTAACCATATGATGTCAAGGTGAGTTGGCAAGTTGCTCTAGGATCAACGATCGAATGGTTTTTAATTGGGAGCTACTCGGATTGATGCGTCTTTAACGAGTTAATGGCATATCCCTCCCATCGATCTCACTTACCTGGTCAATATGGTAAACCATTATGATTTTGATCATTTACCTGATTCGGGTTGACCATGCCTGTAAAGAAATCAGTCTGACTGATTTAGGTGCCACTTAACCAGACTTAATCTTGTTTCATTCTACCAATTTCATAGGTTCAGTAGGAGAACTTGATTAGTCAATTTGTCTTCAGATTATTAAATCCTCTAAAATTATTAGGTCCTTAAAATGAAATAGTTATATGATAACTAGATCATAGCCTCCCATTAAGGTGGGTGATAATGAGTCTGATGTCTTGATAATCATTGGAGGCACTCCATGCCTTGTGCTTGTCAACCATCGAAATTATCATTCATATATGATAAGTCAGCGTAACTATTAAATAGACAGTCAGGTGGGCCGACCTTCACTCGGGCTTGGTTGTCTATTAATAGGTTACACTGATTATATCATTTAATGGTTGGACCTAACCAGAACTTTCAGTGGAGGCACTCCATGCCTGCTGAAGAGGAACATGGGGCAAAACTAAACACTAAGAATTGTTTGGGGAAACAATTGGTTTTGAACCTACTCTTAGATGCATATGGGTTGGCCAAGCATCACTTGGGCCTGTATGTAGTCTATGTAGATCTTAGTGCCCACTAAAGAATTAAGAATAATTCTTCGAATTGGGGTGTAGAGGCTGTCAATTTGAACAAATAGTGGGAGAATCTTTAGACTAAAGTCCAAGTCTTTAGACTGAATCAATTTATATACTAATAAACTTTAGTTTTTCCTTATGCAGAAAATGGCCACTAATTTATCATTAAGGCCCCTATTGGATAGTGACAAGTTGAATGGTTCAAATTTCAATAGCTGGTTTAGAAAACTTAAGATCGTCCTTGAGCATGAGAGGATTCTATATATTCTGAATAATCCTGCACCAAAGATACCTGATGCAAACACACAAAGTTCTGAGAAAGACACTTATCAGAAGTGGCTCAGTGATAGAACTAGCGTACATTGCATCATGCTAGCAGCAATGAACGATAAATTCGGTCGCCGATTCGAGAATGCTCAGCCAGAAGAAATCATTCAAGCGTTGAATGAATCTTTCGGCACACCTGACGACGTTGAAAGGCACAAGACTAGTTGTCCTATTTTTAATGCTCGAATGAGGATGGATCTCCTGTCACTGATCATGCATTTTACATGATTGAGAAGATAGAACTGCTAAGCAAGCTCGGCTTTCCCCTACATGAGCAGTTGGAAAAAGATGCGATCCTGAATTCCTTGCCTCCATCCTTCCGACCTTTCCTTACTCATTTTTAAATGACAAAGCCTGCAGTCAACTACCACGGTTTGTTGGGGTTGTTACAGAACTTTGAGAAGGATAACCAGCTCTCTAAGAGTTTGGTTAATGTGGTTGAAGGATCTAAGGTAGGACGTCAACCCTTTGGGAAAGGAAGAAGAAAAAGAATAAGAAAAATGTGCAACATCCTAGGACATCTATAAGTAGTCAGATGCAGAAGAAGAAAGTTGATAAAAGTCAAGCTGAATGCTTTCATTGCAAGATGCAAGGACATTGGAAGAGGAACTATCCTCTTTACATTGCCACACTTGATCCAAACAGGCCAAAGAAGAAAAAGGGGCAAGATATTGCTCAACAAGGTATTTATATGATAACACCTTGTAATTTTTCTGTATATATAATCAGACCTGGGTATTGGATACCGGGAGTCCTTTTAACATTTGTAATTCATTGCAGGGACTACAGGTCACTAGAAGATTTGAGGACAATGAAAGATTCCTTAATGTCGGCGATGGAAGATTAGTTCCAGTTCTGGCATTAGGAGTTCTTGAAATAGTTTTCAATAGAAATGTTATTATACTAAATGATTGTCATTTTGCCCAACGTTCTTGTTGAACGTAATTTCTGTAGGCCTTCTGGCCAAAAGTCATTATGAAATTTCAATAAAGGATGTTACTTTGAATATCATTATGAATGGAGTCACTGTAATGACTGGGCATTTATCTAATGGCATTTATCTATTATCACAGCCTGTAAATGTAGTGTACAAATCAAGTAAGTGTCCTATAACAACTGATGTCACAGTCATTTATCTTTGGCACCATCGGCTGGGTCATATCAACAAAAATAGATTAAACAGATTAACTTAGGAGGGCATCCTTCGAATTGATGATTATGAATCATTAACTACCTGTGAATCCTGTCTTCTTGGTAAAATGATTAAGTCATCTTTTACTGAAAAAGTGAAAGAGCCAAAGAACTATTGGGTTTAGTACATACTGATGTATGTGGACCAATAAGCACTTGTGCCAAAGGTGGATATTACTACTTCATTACTTTTACAAATGACCTTTTTAGGTTCGGTTATGTCTATCTTATGAGACATAAATCTGAGTCGTTTGAAATGTTCAAACTATATCATAAAGAAGTAGAAAAACAAACAAAAAAATGCATTAAGATCCTTCGATCAGATCGAAAAGGCGAATACCTTTCCAATGACTTTGTGACATATTTAAGGGAGAATGAGATTCTCTTTCAATGGACTCCTCCTGGAACATCGCAGCATAACGGTGTGTCTGAAAGAAGGAATCGAACCCTGTTAGACATGGTTCGGTCCATGATGGGTTTTGCAAGCTTGCCAATATCATTTTGGGGATACGCATTAGAATCAGCTTGTCATATTCTTAATAAGGTTCCAAGTAAGTCTGTTTCTAAAACTTCACATGAGATGTGGTATTGACATAAACCGGTTATCACCTATCTGAGAGTCTGGGGTGTCCGGCTTATGTGAAACATGCAAAATCAGACAAACTTGAACCCAAATCTGATAAATATTTTTCATCGGCTATCCAAAAGAAACCAAAGGATATTTCTTCTACAATACTGAAGAGCAAAAGTTGTTCATTAGTAATAGAGCAGTTTTTCTTGAAAAGGAGTTCCTTAGTGAAGGAACAAATAGCTCTAATATTGAACTTGAGGAAGTTCATCAAGTAGAAGGAACAACACAAACAAGTGAACCCTTAGAATCTGAGTTGATTAGATCAAACTCAAAACAAATTCTAGATGCACCATTAAGGCGATCTAGTAGAGTACCACATCAACCGGACAGATACATAGGTTTCTTGGTCCAGAATGATAATCCTGTTAAACTCGATGAGAACAACGAGGATCCGATCACCTATATGGATGCTATGCAAAGGACTGACTCTAATAAATGGCTTGATGCCATGAAATTCGAACTTGATTCCATGAAGGACAATAATGTATGGACATTAGTTGACCCACCCGAAGGGATAAAACCCATAGGGTGTAAGTGGTTTTCAAGAGAAAAGAGGCACAGACGGAAAGGTTGAGACCTATAAAGTACGTCTGGTTGCTAAGGGGTATCGTCAACGTTATGGTATTGACTATGACGAAATGTTTTCTCTGTGGCAATGCTGAAATCCATTCGGATTATGCTAGCTATAGCAGCACACTTCGATTATGAGATTTGATAGATGGATGTTAAAACTGCTTTTCTAAATGGTGATTTAGAAGAACAGGTGTATATGATACAGCCTGAAGGTTTTATATCTGAAGATGAGTCTAAAGTGTATAGGCTACAGAAGTCTATTTATGGACTTAAGCAAGCATCTAGGAGTTGGACATACGATTTGATAAAGTGATCAAATCTTATGGCTTTATTAAGAATAAAGAAGAACCTTGCATTTATAAATGGGCTAACGATTCCGTTATTATATTTTTTGTATTATATGTGGATGATATTCTCTTAATCGGGAATGATATCCCTGCATTACAAGGAATAAAGACATGGTTATCATCACAATTCTCATAAAAGATCTGGGAGAAGCATCATACATCCTAGGGATGAAGATCTATAGAGATAGATCTAGAGGATGCTTGGTTTATCCCAATCTACATACATTGACACTGTGCTAAAGAGGTTTAGCATGGAGAATTCCAAGAAAAACTATCTTCCGATAGGCCATGAAATTCATCTTTCTAAGAAGGATTGTCCGACAACTCCTAATGAAAGAGAACGTATGAGTCGAATTCCATATGCTTCGGCAGTGGGATCGATTATGTACACCATGACATGTACAAGACCAGATATGACATACTCACTAGGAGCAGTGAGTAGATACCAATCTGATCTAGGAGAAAAACACTGGCAAGTTGTTAAGACAATCCTTAAGTATTTGAGAAATACTAAGGACCAGTGGTTAGTCTATGGAGAGTCTGATTTGAAACTTGTTGGATATACTAATTTTAGTTTCCAATCAGATTATGATGATAGCAAAAGTGTATCGTTTTGTGTTTATCCTAAATGGTGGAGCTATTTGCTGAAAAAGTTCCAAGCAACATACAGTGGCAGATTCGGTGTGCGAGGTAGAGTACATCGTTGCATCAGATACTGCGAAAGAAGCTGTGTGGCTGCAAAAGTTTATCTCCGAGCTTGGAGTGGCACCTTCCATAGATGGACCAGTCCTGTTGTACAGTGACAGCACTGGTGCCATAGCTCAAGCAAAGGAACAAGAGCACATCAGCGCACCAAGCACATACTTCGCCGGTTTCATCTTATACGAGAGATTGTAGACCGAGGTGACATAAATCTTCAGAAGATTGATGAAAAGGAAAACTTAGGTGACCCATTTACTAAAGCACTCAGCATCAAGGAGTTTGATGACTATAAATTGAAGATGGGTATTAAATACTGTAATGAGTGGCTTTAGGCTAAGTGGAAGTTTGTTGGGAATTGTATCCTAAAGCCAATCATTTGATGATTGTGCTAATGTAAATTATATATAAATTGATATATTAATAAAAGTTATTTGGCAGTTTATTCATTACAAGAACATCTTCTAAAACTCCTAATGGTAATGAAGCCCTCAGGATCTTTCTTCACGATAAAGGAGGATTTATCTTTGAAGGTCCTTAAAAGAGTTCGCGACCAAATGATATACTATGACAGGGCCATAGTACTATCAATTATAGGACGTTGTATATCATATTTGTTGGTTGTCCTCTTAACCAAGGAGTGTAGAGACACTGGTATGACATACAGGTAAAGTATAGGAGTACATTTTACCAAACGTGACTCATTTCCGGATTCTCTACTGTCAAGAGTTAATCCGAGAAGATATAGTATAAGTATCCTTCAGCTGAAGATCACAACCAGTGGCTTACAAGCAACTCATTGTACTTAGGTGTCGAACCATCTGGATTTCTAATCCAGCTACGAAAGGTTACTAGGTGCAGTCAAGTACTTGTAGTAGTCAGTTGTGGATCAAGATGAAATTTGACCTATTCCGTTAAAAGGAGAAATGCTTGTGTTTTAATTTAGCAAGACCTTGGCCAAGGCACTTCATGTGAAAGTCACATGATCACTAAAATTGAAATCACTTTATGGATTTGCTGTTTAGAGTTGACAGGCTCTTAAGCCATCCTTAGCATTTGTGGTCAAGAGGAAGAATTATATGGTAACTATTTCTTAGGGTTCTTGGAGTTTCCTCGGCAACTCTTCGACCTATTTGGACATCGGGTTCCATTGCTAGATGGGCACATCGATTAGTATAGAAAGTTGTTTCTATCCTACCGGCTTAGGTTCAAACCTAGAGAGTCACACGCATAAAATTTCCTAGGATGATCTATTTGTTGATCAATGATTGAGAATTGTATATGATTTAATTAATCAATTTGATTGATTGAATTATCTCAATTGGGTTAAGTACAAGTGAATAAGATTCAATTTGGTTTAACTCTATTAGAAGGACTAGTCAATTTTAAATATTGATTTGAAATTAGACTTGATTTGGATTTAAATAGATTTAGGACTAGCCAAATTTGATTTGGGCTAGGACCATGATCTATGTGGGTTCAGTCCAATAAATTTAGATCAGATTAAACCATCACCTAAACCCAAACCTCTCGCATAAGGATCTCACATGATGAGATGGCTGAAATCTCATCTCATGAGAGATTAAATTCTCATATAGAATTTAATGCCTGACATTAATCTTCTCCTATTGGAATTCTAAGTATTAGAATTCATGTACCTCTTTGGTTTTCACCGAACGTCGGAATTAGCCAAACATTGTGACTCTTTGGTTTTCACCGAACGTCGGAATTAATCAAACGCCGCGTCTCTTTGGTTTTCACCGAACGTCGGAATTAACCAAACGCCATGCCTCTTTGGTTTGGCGTCTCTTTGCTTTTACCGAACGGCAGAATTCTAAATGTTAGAATTCAATGGGCTGGCTAAAATGAGACTATAAATAGAGGACATCCCTCACCAGATTACACAAACAACAACACACGATATGTCGTGGATTGAAATTCTAAAAGGTTAGAATAGAAAATCCTGGTGATTCTGGTGTTAGCGGAAGCATGGTGGATCTTGGAGGAAGATTCAAGTGGGAGGATTCAAGATCAGCAAAGTTCTTTTTTGTGAGTTAGCACTCCCGAAAATTCGATCATTCGGGGCTTCGCGTGGACGATACTAGAGGCCGGGCGATTGAACAGCTGCATAGCATAAAAGAATTTACCAACTGCACTTAAGGTAAGTGATATGATCCTTAGATCTTAAGGCATGATTCAAGGCAAGAAGTACGACTTCTTACCTTGAGGATTAAGATATGATCTTGATGATTTTATTATATGCATATTTTAGATCAAGCGATCCTATATAAGGCAAAGATATAATCTTGATGCATATTAGATAGATTAATATGTAATCTTTTAGTTTCCATATTGATAATAGTTATCAAATTTTAAAATATGCATGCTTCGGAGTTTATTTCTCCCTACATAAAGCACTTCTGTGCTTCATCCAACGTGGAGCACCAGAAAGCCTTGGAGCACTTGGGAATGCCATCGGAGCAGACCACCAAGTAGTGGGAGAGGTTATGGTGTATGCTGAGATGACCCTCTCCCCCTCTTAGCTACCATAAATGATTCCTTTTTGGCTGATGGTAGGGGGGATTGTTGATTTCAATGAATATTGTCAGCATCCTTAGAGGTCATTTACACCATTGTCAGCACACCTTGGCTTTTGGCTAGCTTGAGCCAAGGTGGAAACAATATAACATGCCGGGTCACCATAGAAGAAGAGATCGATACCAGAGTATGGTATTCTTTCTGCGAGTGGCTCCTCGGCCTTTGCTGATTGCTCGAGGAGTGAGAATGAGCCGAGTCTGAGGCCGACTAGTTAAGTAGGGAAGGCCAACACCAACTGTCGGGACTGAGTAGAAGCTGACACCGAGGCCGACTAGGAGGTCTAGCCCGAGTGCGATAATCATTATTCATGGGGTTATTGGCCCCATCAATATGTTTTTAAATTAGATTTAGATATCCAAGGCTGATTCGGTACAATAAGTATCACCCTACATGCAATTTGCACAAATAAAATGGGTAACTTAAGAAGAAGACTTATAATCTCTAAGGATACGGTGAACTAGTGTTTAAATAGGGTTCCTATAAGCTATGAATGAAAAGCAAATTGTGATCTTATATACGAATCTAAGTAATCTACTCATAATGAACTGCTTGTGTTGGACCCTTTTGAGGCTGCAGTGGAAAAAATTTTAGACACAACGAACAGCAGAAAATTAAGACATGTATTCCTTCCAATAGTGAATATAAAGCCTACTTAATTGTCTCATGTAGGCACATACAAATTGAAGTTATCATACAAATAATTTCAATCTTTTTAATTCAAATTTTGTAAAAAGTCTACTAATATAGTCTATACACATGAATACATCAAAACTCTGGATGCATAAATAGTAAGGAGTTCTGATATTGATATGTTTCATAGTGGTCTAGTTTCCAGAAATTAAACTTAAGAATGCTAAGAATGTCCATCCAATACAGTGCACTTCCAAGAACTTCAACTTTAATCTCTGATTTTATTCCTTTTGTTATCAACTCAAGGATAATGTTTTTCAATCTGTACACGAGAAAAGAAAATAACATAAGTTTTTCAAAGAATAAGATTATTGTGGAAATAAGGGATAAAGAAGAGACCAAGAACCAGGTTGATTGTAGCAACAAATTCTAAAGGATCAATCAACAAATAATCATGATGGTTATAAATAAGGCAAATGGCAAAAGTAATGCAAAGAAGGCCTAGAAACAGATGATAATTTTCTTCTCACAAATAAAGGGTGATTGACCACCCACAAGGAGCTACTTTTACGACCCTTTCTCCCTTTCAAAACTCTACATCAATGTAGTCCTAGTTTGAACTGTGCCTTGTTAGCACTCCATATGAACCCAGAAAGATTCGCTAGTCATGCTGATAGGAACGAAACTTTTATGTGAAAGCTTGAGTTCTCGCAATCCTAGCACCCTATAAGAAAGATTGGTTAGTAACTTATGCTTTATAGCCTTCAATTAACAAATTTATTATCAATCAATAATATGTTTCCTATATTAGATGGTCTGGTGTTCTTCACCACTAGTGCCATCGAATCCGTTTCAGACAACATCAAGTAGGTTTCAGTACTAAATTTCAATATTCAGGGCTTCTGAGGTTCATATGTGTGGATTGTCATGCCATCTAAATTTTTCCATGCGCCAAGACCTTTAAGGACACTGGGACTTATGACCAATAAATTGACATCACAAAGTTTATTCAAGAAAAGAAGGTTTGTTATATTGGGGAATATCTTTGTTATGTGAAATAAGAAATATGGTACAAACTACCAAGTGTTTTAAAAGAGAGCAATGCAGGTATCCTATGTTCCTCGCTTTTATGTACTAAAATATAGAGAAAGAACCAAACCATATGGCAATATAAGATAATTCATTTTATTTTGTAGTAGATACAAGGCACATTTTGTAAAACAAATTTCTGGCCAAAAGATCAACACATGTATAACAAAGCTCTTTGCAAATATTATGCGCAGGAACAAACACAACCATGTTCTTAGATCCATCAATGGTGATGCTCCATAATTTTTATACACATCATATTTGTTCTTTCACCTAATTTTTTTTTAAGTTTTTGAGTTAATACACTATTGCCAATCATCATATTAAAACTGTCATGATTTTGTTAAATTCATCTTAATGAAATTAAACAAATGAAATTTCTAACTTTACACCAATTACAACAGCAATCAATAATTGTATCTAACTTTGGAGAGTAACACATAGGAACCATTGGAAAAATTAAAGCACATGAGACTTCCTACAAGAAAGAAACAGAAAAAGGAAAGATGCAAAATGTAGAAAGGTAGAGTTGGTTGCTAATAAGACTGCTTCACTAAGGGAGACAATATCCATTCAACCGATTGAAAAAAATTGAAGTGATTTATGTATACCTGGATGGTTAGCCTCAGATGGAGCATGGTTTAAGCATCCATGCACCTCATCAAGTCTCTTTCTTGATATGTAGCTAGGGCAATTCACACAAGGTCCATTTCGAAGAAATTCTACTTTAAATCCCTAATGAAACCAAGATGATGTGAGAACCACAATATACGGAACAAAGATGTTGCAATTAGGAAATTATTAATAATGTACAAAAAAAAAGCAAAAAATGTTAACAGAATGTGTGCTTGAATCCAGTTATGTGCCTTGTGCAGCAACAAGAGTAACTATTTGCAGAATGAATGATGAAGAAGAAATCCTCAAGGTGAACCAATTTGGTTGAGACGGCAGCAAACAGGTCTTTATTGCTCTCAAATCTTTTCTTTATGTAGCTTATCGCATAGTGAATTAAGTTTAATTCTCATTAATATAATTTTAATAACCATATCTAGAACTATTCATTAGGTTCAGTTATAAGCAAGTCAACCGTTTCTATAGAGCAACAAAATTGTGAGTCTTTGATGGCCAGTCAAACTACAAAATTTGCCTAATTGTCTTGTTGTAACCAAAATTCTTAGATCTCTGCATGAGTATTCACTTGGTAGTACATAAAAATGTGTGTAGCTGTTCATCTAGAAATTTGGTATGGATCAAAATGATGTGAGGACAGTTAATATGTGATCTTATATTATCTCTTCAGCTATTTAGGTCATCGTCTGTTTTGAGAAAGCTTACACAATCACTCCTCTTACATGATTACACATTGGCAAGCTTGTTTTTTAATGACCACTGTGAGAACGGTGAAAATCATGTAGATAAGTGCAAGAGCCTTCTAGTGAGTATATACTTGTTTAATTGTTGAACTTAAATATAAGGTGCTTTTAGACTAAGGATGGTAAAAACGGATCTGATCTGTTTATACTATCCGTATTCGATCCGCCATAAATGGATTTAGGTTTAGGTTAAAAAGGTTTGGATTATAAATGGGCTGGCTTATCTAAACCTATATATTAAGTGGATCAGATTTGGGTTTAATGTTCTTAACCTATTTAATTGTTTAACCCATCTAAGTAATTAGTTGGATTGGATTGGATTGATCCATTTATCCAATCCATTTATATTGCTGGTTTATAGGTTAAACGGATTAAATGGGTTAAACAGACTAAAAAAGTTGACATCTAATCTTTTATTGTTGATTAACATGTTAAATGGGTCGGGTCAGATTACACGTTTATTAAACATCAGATTCGAATTTGAAATTCTGATTCATTTAATAAACAATTGGCTCAGGTTGATAATTTTTATGGCAACTTTTATTAGACTCGATCCATTTATGATCCGATCCGTTTGCCACCCTTATTCTTGACCAGCATCTTGAATCTGTTTTCTTGAATTCAATTCAACAGCTTACATGATCATACATCCACATACATAATGACTGCATTAGACAATCTTAGTGTTTCATTAGATTTTTTAGTTTTACATTAGGTCAAGCTATGCGAATTTGATGCTGTCAGAGGTATTTCAGGATTTGAGCATCTGGAAACATGATTAATAATCAAGCACTGTGACCTTTTTTTGCAGGTTTTAAAACCCTCAAAGAATTCTTTATTTGATTTAACCGTATTTTCCTTTGAATAGGTAACTGCTTCAACCATGACTGTAAATGTTAAGAATTGAGTGCAAAAGATAGCAAATTCATACTTTCTACTCACGAGAAACATAAGGGGGTAATGATATATGAAATGTTTATAGCGATAAATAAAAGAGCTAATGGTTCCTTACTTGTAAAAGAGAAAAATATGTTGAGAGTGGGAAAGCGCTAAATTCTCATTACAAGCATGTAGAGGCTTCTAATTTGCACTACTCAAATAGAGATCCCAAAGTTTAACTGACACTACCACTGGTTCCAAACCTTTTCTGTAAGGAACGTTCAAGTCCATGGGCAAACTTTTAAGCTTTCTGCTTCACCATTTACAAATATCTGGAAAGAACTTGATGGTATCAGTCTGTTGGAAAGCCATTGAACAATAGAAAACAAAGACATTGCGCTACGAGGAAAATATCTATAGGATTGATAAGCAACTTACTCTAATGCTATGTGAATTTGAGAACTCTCTTCATCAGATCCTTGGAATAGTTTGAAATTGAATGCAAGAACCGTTCCTTCCCCATTGCAATTACCAAGGATCATAGCAGTGCGATATTTAGGCAGCTGCCAAGAAGAAATGATACAGACATACAAAACAAATATCTTTCATACATTTTAATGCAGAGATTATCAAAGTAAATCTGAAACATACCTGAAAATTAGCAATCAGTAGTTGAGGTATTTTATCAAGCATGGCTTTGAGAAGGAGATTCCTTCTTATTTCCAAAGTGAAATTGAGTGAACCACACAAGTAAAGAGCCTCAGATGCTTATTGTCATCTAATAATGCGTATGAACTAAACATAAGTTCGAGTTAGAGCAACTCATACCTTCAATTAAATAACTCTCTCACTGACTCTTGTACTTTCTGTTCCGTGTCACTACCTTCCATCTTCATCGTCATGGAGGCTGGTGTTGAATGCATAGGAGGTGTTGCAGGTGAGCTAGGATTTACTTTCATTGTGGGCATACACATTTGAACGTGCTGGATCTTGGCCCAATCCAGTCCATCCTCGAGATATCTTCAAAGTAACTGGGCGCTGGCTTTAATCTCTAGCTTCCGGAGTGTTGTAAACCGAGGCTGCTCTTCTCTTAAAATCCGGTTCGGTAACTTGTTAAATGAGCTTTGACCTCCGTATGAGAACACCTTGCACCCAATTGTTGATTATCCTATTAAAGCCAAGTTTTAAATTAAAAGTAGGTCCCAATAATATAATAACAGCTTTTATAAAATAAACTCATACTCATCAACATTAATTACGTGAAATAATGGAACAAAACATTGGAAATAAAGATGGCAAAAGGTAAGACTCTTGTAAATGCATTTTCGTGAAGCTAAGCATAGAAAACAGCCAAAGTTTCATGCCAATTGCTTATATAGAAAATATCTTCTTCTTCTTCTTCTTTTTCCTCCTCAGCTAAAAATTAAGATGGCAAGATACACCTTGTTCATTTTACGGAAGTGAATAGAAACACAACCATGCAGAATTTTTAGATAGATGCTGTGAAACACAACACCCTACCCGTACGTGGGGTTGAATGACAATTTGACAAAAATAACAAGTGAGATGATCATTAACCATTGAGAAAATTTTGAGGTGGCTGAGGGATATTATATTTGCATGTTTAGTCTCAGATTCACACCCATGTTTCAAGTGTTCAAGAAAATCTGAGTCCTTATCTATTTTATGGCTAAAGCAATGAATATTCAAGCAAATGGCAAAATGTTTTGAACCCTAGACAAAAGATTCATTATTGTGAGAACCACAACATACATAAGCATATGCTGAACCAGGAAATGGTCTAATGCATGCAGCGGCCATGTGTAAAACTTATATACAAAATGTGAGACTACAAAATGGTCAAATCAGATGCACTGCCAATGACCATCTTTTTTTCCTAGAAAATGGCAAAGAAAGAATCACAAAAATTGAGCCCATTTGGTTGGACAATCTTCTAATTATATTTATTATGAGTTGGTACAAAAATGAAAAAATTATACTTTCAACACCCACATGAAAGAAAATTGGTAGCGGAGAGAGTTAATGTTTTCTCACCAGGGAATAAAAAATTGTATTGCAGGCAGCCATGCACTGCTTTTCATTATATGCATGTTGGAGCTTCTCTTCCGCACTGCTCAAATAATGATCTTTAGGATTGGCAAACCCAATTATTTTTTTAACCTTCCTCCACGTGAGCCATCGAAGTAACTTTAAACCTTTCCATGCCATCATAAAAAGAATAGGTAGCATCAATAGATAGGAAAGACATTAGCTACCATCTAGTCTATTAAAGTTACATCATCACTCAGAAGGCTCATAAGCGATTTACCTGACCTATCCTGATGATACTGAGGAGAAATCTCTGTCAGAGTCACTAGATAATTTAGCATATAATTCAAGGCCCATCACATTCTCATCGCAAGGACATAGTAAGGAGGTAGCTATCAAGAAATATTTTTTTAAAAAAATTAATACTAAGCAAGCAGCACTTGTAGATAACAATACAGTGTATTATTGCAATACATGTGAAACATACCAAGTATTATAGTTCAGGTGTGACTAAACTTAATTTCTCATGCACCTTCCAAGATGGATGGTCGAAGGCTGAACAATGAAAAATGGTTCGGAGCAGGAAACTTCTACTTAGTCTGCATTGGAATTTAGTAAAAAGTATGTGTCAGAAATTTCAAATGCAGGACTGCTTCGTCAAATATATATTGTGCATAAACTAAACGGAGATTTAAGTTTGAGTCTGAGCAACGTAATACCTGAAATACCCATGCCTTTGATTTTGTCTCAGGTGTCATCATCATCTTTCATATCTTGTTCATCATTGTCTAGGTTGGTACTGAATGAGACGGGAGTCTTGGAGATAAACTTGGATTTGCTTGGAGTGCGGGCGTCCACATACCGGATGTGTTGGATCTTGGGCCAATCTGAGCCATCCGTGAGGCATCTCCGGAGTAGCCGCTCGCTGGCAAAGATATTTAGCTTCTCTAGAGTGGGAAATTGGGGCTGCCCTTGTTCTCCTCCAGAAAACCACTGCGGAAGCGACTCCATGATGTCATCTTCAAGCCTTAGGAATTGTAGCGAAGAAAGGTTTGAAATGCCACCTAGTGTTTCCAGGCTGCCGCAATTTGTTATGACCAACTTTTTCAAACAAGTGGCGTGGTGACCAAGGAAGGCAGGAAGATGCCGTAACTTTGGGCAGTCATAGAGTACCAAGTCTGTCAAGCAGGGAAAGATTCTAATGCCATGCTCCTCCTCCTCCCACTGCCATGTCTCCCAGTTGTGCATGTTTTCAAATCTCAGATCTGTCAACTTGGGGAACAAAACTCTTCCTCCGCCGCGATCAGCTTCGTATCCCAAAAATTCGGATCCTATGGTTACGACTGCGGGTGCCCCTTTTATCTCAAGGCGGTCCAAACTGGGGAGCTTTCCAAGAGGTGGGAGTTGTGCACATCTGCTACAATTTATGAGAACTAATCGTCTTAGATCTTCAAGGTGCGAGCCAACGCTACCATTGCTTACCATCCAACTGGGGTAATGGAGACCGAAGAAACCACGAATGTCAAGAACTCGCAGAGATGGTGATGGACAGAGTGCCACCTCGAAAACCTCCTCTATCCTCTTTGTCTCTTCCTCTCCATATCCAGCTTCAGCTGACGTGCAGTGAAGGTACAGTTTCTCGAGGTTTGCCTTATTTTGCAGTATGCTACCTTGCGTTACAGTGGCCTCGGTCCATGCCCTCTCCAATTTTCGAATTTCCAGATACCTAAGCTGGGTCAAAGATCTCAATTCTTCCAAGGTACACCAACTATCACGAGATTGTCGGTGGCCCCGATTGCCATTGTTCACCACGGATCCAAGTAAAAGTTAAGATTGTGCAGCCTCCCAACTTCTGCGGGTATAGCTTCCAATTTTGTGTCACTAAGATTGAGGCCTCTTAGATTGCGCAATTTCCCGATGGCTCTAGGAAGATTAAGCAGCTCTGTGCAGTCAGAGAGGATCAAGAATTGCAGATTTACTAGGTTCCTTATGCTCTTTGGTAGCTCCTTTATATCTGACCAGGAGAGATCCAAGTACCTTAGCTGTACGAGAACTCCCAAAGATTCCGGTAACCTACTGATCCTCGATTGTCGAAGCATAAGGACTCTTAGATGCTTTTTGCTCTTAATCAGATCATTGACGTCATTTTCTTCCATCACTAATCCATCTAGCATCAGAGTTCTCCAAGAGTCGTCCCTTCTGGTTGCATCGACCACTACATTCGACTTCTCCCCTACCGCGCGTAGGCGACGCAGCTTCACTGAGGAGGAAATATCCTGGCATTGTTCATTTGCATCTGTCATAAAAAGACCTCGTCTTGTGTTAAGAAAAGAGCAAGAGACCGCAGTTTGTCATGCATGCTGCACATACTTTGATCATAATATCCAGGATGTGGTTGTAGAAGGCTTCTCTGAATCAACTCCCTGAAATAACTTCACCTATCACTTCCGGCATGGTATCTCCTTCGGCTCTGACAAATCCTTCAGAGATCCAACATTGAACAGCCCGATATCGCCTCAGCGAGTCCTTAGGGAATAGAGAGCAGTAAAGAAAGCACTGCTTCAGGTGGCATGGTAGGTCCTCATAGCTAAGGTACAAGGCCCCTTCCACCCCTTCAGGAAGTTTGCTCAAAGACCAAGCAAAGCTTTTCAGGACTTCGTCCCATGCCTTCCTAGTCTTGTCCTTCATGCAGAACCCCTCCAACAGTCTTGATGGCTAGCGGGAGACCGCCACATTTCTCAACTATCTGCTTCCCAATTTCCTCTACATTCTCCATTTCTCCCTCCTCACCACCCAACTCCACCTTCTTACAAAGCAATTCCCAGCCTTCTTCGGGAGACATCAGTTCCATCGGATGGATATGCGCTGCCTTCATCCCTTTCGCAACTCCTTCATTCCTCGTTGTGACCAATATTCTGCTACCACTCGCACCACTTCGCAAAGGATTTCTTAGCAAATCAATCCATACTTGTGTGCTCCATACGTCATCCAAGATAATCAAGAATTTCTTATCTCTAATAGCATTTTCAACCTTGGGCTCGAGCTGAGTTCTGCTATAAGCCTCACGGTAATCAACATTTAAGCTATTAAGAATATCTCTCAGTACACCAATATCTGCAAATTCTTTTGAGACACAAACCCATGCCCTCAAAGGGAAACTGGCTTTTATCTCTTCATCATTATATATGTTCTGAGCTAAGGTGGTCTTGCCTATTCCCCCAATCCCCCTAACAGCAAGTACTTGAATGTGTTTTTGAGTTTCCTTGGTTAACACATGCACAAGTTTTCTTGTATCCTCAACAATCTTCATTCCAGCAATATCAGACTCAACCAAAGGGGATGTTATACGACTTATTCCACCAGAAGTAGTACTTGATGAAGTGGATGATGATGGTAAGTGGAATTGTGCTCTATCTTTATTGATATCCTCTAGCCTATCATTGATACTTTTAATTCTTTTACCAATACTGTGGCGAACTGGTAACTGAGCAAAGCAGGAACAAGGCAAGGGAAGGTTTGGGCGTACCAGCAATGTTTTTGTTTGATATTCATCGATGGTATCGTCTGCATCATACATGACATCCTTTAGTCGGGCCAACCATTGTTGAAGGACAGGGTCATCAATCGCCATCTTCTCAGCAACCCCAAGGACTCCCATAATCAATCTTGTCTTGTTATATAGTTTTTGAAGTTCTCCTTTCAGCTGTGACAGCATCACGAATTCATCGCTAATCAAGATAGCTAACCTCTCAGCAAACTTTCCTACGAACGCTTCAAGAACCATTGCTACCCCGTTATCTAGTCTCTCAAGGAAGAAGTGAGGTTTTAGCTCAGGAGGGAAAGTAATGAAATCTTTGTGGGAGTTCACAATTCCTTCCGAAGCATGTATACGTTTTTTCTGGCCATTGGCATGAGTGCTAATTTCTTGTCGTAAAGTAGCTAGTTTATTTTAAGATGAAGACTATAGGAGCAGAGACTCCACGACACCGGAGAAACCATTTATTTACAGCTTGAAAAGTTGGATTGGATTGTCGCCTACTGCTTCAGGAGTGCAACCTGCAACCTACCACTGACTTTTTGTTCACCACCAAGGGTCCGTCGGTCCACCACACAGAAAAATGGAACAAGCGAAGAAAAGATTGCCCCCACTTGTGCGCGATATCATTTGTTGTCTGGACGCACGGGTTATCTTAGCTTGTGGGTACGGGAAGGTAATTTGATTTTTTTCATTTGCTTCTTTTCCACGAGGGAATCACTTCTTTCGCATGAGGCCTTGTCACTGGGCCCACAGCTCACATATCTTCGTCACGGTGGTCACCATTTGTCTCTTTCCAGCGAAGAATCCATTCCACATGAGACTATAGGAGCAGAGTCTCCACGCCACCGGAGAGCATTCCCACCACTCATCCTTGAACGCGCTATCCTTTATTGCCTAGACGCGTTATCTTAGCTTGTGGATGGGAAGGTATTTATTTTTTTTTTTTCATTTGCTTCTTTTCAATATAAGGAATCACTTCTTTCAGATACGGCCATGTTATGCTGTTTTTTTTTTTTTTTTTTTTTTTTTTTTTTTTTTTGCATAGGTAGTCGGTAAGGTCTTTGTGCACCACGCGCAATGCAAGTCGCATATCACGCACCGTGATTGACCGTATGTGAGCGGCTATTCATCATCAAGAATAAATGTTCTTTCATGCACCGCATGTGCAGTTGCACGCATGCATGACCAATCAGTGCATATTGCGCCTGCTTTTGCACTGCGTCCGATGCAAAAAAAAAAAAAACTTTTCCGTGATGGGTAAAAGTTAAGGAAAAGACTTTGTACACCGCCTCCGAGCAGCAAGTCCTATATGGGCTGCACCGTTCTTTTTTATTGGTCCACATACGCATGACACCCATTAAAAACTATTAAGACAGCTTTACACATCCTGAGAGAAAATTTATGACACCCCAGTTTTAAGCTTACGACACCGTAGTTATAAAGTTAAGATACCCGTTCAAAAAGCAAAAAAAAAAAATTACGACACCCCAGTTTTAAATTTACGACACCATAGTTATAAAATTAAGATATCCCTTCAAAAGCAAAAAAATTACGATATTCTAGTTTTAAACTTACGATACCTAGTTTTAAACTTACGACATCCTAGTTTTAAACTTAAGACACTTAGTTTGTACAAAAATTTCAAAAAAAAGCGGTCTGACGTGCATTAATATCCGTTTAGCTTTTTTTTGAATTTGTGTACAGACACGTTTTCTGAGTGGGTGTCCTAAGTTTATAACTACGGTGTGGTAAGCTTAAAACTTAGGTATCGTAAGTTTTTTTTTTGCTTTCTTAATGAGTGTCTTAATTTTATAACTACGTGTCGTAGTTTAAAATTAGGTAAGTTTTTTTTGCTTTCTTATTAAGTGTCTTAATTTTGACGTGACGTGCATTAATATCCGTTCAGCTTTTTTTTGGATATATACAGACACATTTTTTAAGGGGTGTCGTAATCTTATAACTATGGTGTCATAAGTTTACAATTGGTCGTAATTTTTTTTCTTTCTGAACGGGTGTCTTAATCTTATAGCTACGGTATCGTAAGCTTAAAACTAGGGTCGTAAATTTTTTCCTCGAATGTCGTAAAGCTTTCTTAACATTTTTTAATGGGTATCATGCATATGTGAACCAATAAAAAGGGATGGTGCAGCCCACGTAGGACTTGCTGCACCGAGGCAGTGTACAAAGTCTTTCCAAAAGTTAAAGGTAAACAAAGAGGTGTGATATCTGAGCCCATGGCCAAGTATCTTCATCATGATGGTGACCATTTTTAAACAAGAATGCGCTAGTTCAGCAAAGAATCCATTGCACCTGAGGCTATGATAATTTAAGAAAATTACATAGCTTGATCACTTGATGCATTGATCATAAGTTTCCAAAATTTTCATTTGGATACACGAAATATATTTTATACATATATTCTTTAAAACTGTTAAACTACTTTGAAGCCTATTTTAAAGAATAATTTTAATATTATATAGAAGATTTACTATTACATCATCATTGCGTGCTAATATGCTATGATAGAGATAGATCCTAGAAATTTTTAGGTAAAAATTTTATAGCTTTTGGATTGAATTTTTATTTTTGAAAACAAAAAATTTAACCTATAACATAAAAAACGTGTTTGGTCGGATTGTTTTCGAATACTTTTTCAAAACGATCCTAAAAATTTAAATGAATTTAAAAAACGTTAGAGCGATGTTTTCTTTGAATTGATCTTAGATGTTATCCAAATTTTTATCCTTCCTTTCTCAAAAGCTTAAAAGCATATTTTAGTTTTTATTATTTTTAAGTACCAACCAAATGTATTCTCGAATACTAAAAATTAACATAATACAACTCAAATTTTTAGATATAATTTATATTTTTGAAAATAGTATTCTGGATCATTAGGGCCTTAAATTCTAAATTGTGGTAAGCTAGCTTGCCTCTTTCCAAAAGGGAATGCCTTTTTCCGCATAAGGCCTCGTTAGAGTCACCTTTTAACACCATTTGCTGATAAAAGCAACCTAAAGTATTGATGCACCAGCTTCTCATTTTCCATGCGGATAGACTTACCGTGTAGGTAAGTAGGTAGTGGATCGTTTTCGACCAGCCCCAAGTCGTGTGGAGATGCGGAAGCGAGATGATATCCCTGCTGAAATTTCTGCAGCAGAATTTTGGATCTTGATCTTGGTAATCTTCCCAGATTGATTAGCAACTAGGATTTTCTTGGTTTCTTGCGCCCCAAGATTGTAAGAGAGGGTCGTGGCCTCTCTTCTTCCTCACGTGAACCTTCAGATCTGATCCAGAAAATCAAGAGACGCTGCCCAAGGAGAAGGTGCTGCTAGGGTTTCTTCCTTCTCCTTCCTTGAGAGAGGCGGCTCCAAGAAGATGGCTAGGGCAGAGATGGCAGCAATAAAACCCTAGAAACCTAGGGCATCTATATGTGAGAAAGAGAGGAGGAGGAAGAGAAGGGATAGCTTATTCTAGGGAGAAAAGGGTTTCTTTCATTCATCTATAATCATCATCGTTACATGACTATATATAACCCGTCCCCATGACGGCCACCAAAATAAAACCAGCACCACACATGAACCGGTGCCTTATTATATGGATAATAAACCCTAAAAAACTCCCTTGGACCAACCCACACCTTGGGCCCAAACCCAGCCCAATGATAGACTAGCCCCCTCAAGACCCAACAACCTGGGCCTTAACCCTGTGGAGCCTACAAACCTCCACCCTAGGATTTAAGCTTTGGAGTACCACACCAGGCTCTACAATCTCCACCTTGGTGCTTCAAAGCTGCTGAAAAATCTGCACATTCCCTCAGACCCATCAGTGTCACACATGAGAGAAAGCTATCCCGTGGAAGAGTCTTCGTAAGTGCATCTGCCTGGTTCTTCTTTGTATGAACTTTTACCAGCTCCACTTCACCTTCTTCCACCAATTCTCTGATCCTGTGATACCTCACATCTATATGCTTTGTGCGTGCATGATAGATTGGGTTCTGAGCCAACTGCAGGGCACTCTGACTATCACTGTGTAACAATACTGTACCCTGCTTCACCCCCATTTCCATGATGAGTCTCTTCAACCAAAGAGCCTCCTTGGCAGCCTCTGTAATCCCTATATACTCAGCTTCTGTTGTAGACAAAGCTGTAATAGGTTGAAGGGTTGATCTCCAAGAAATTAATCCACCATACATGCTGAACACATACCCTGGTAGACCTTCTTGTATCCAGATCACCTGCAAAATTTGCATCCACAAATCCTTCCAATGGACCTAATGACTTACTTGGGATATTAGATTTCTCCTTAGATCCATCTTGCTGCCCAAAAATTAGACCAAGTCCACGAGTTCCCTGAAGGTACCTCAAAATCCACTTGAGTGCCTTCCAGTGCTCCTTCCCTGGGTTCGCCATGAATCTGCTCACCTGGCTCACTGCATATGCTATGTCAGGCCTGCAACACACCATAGCATACATAATGCTGCCCACGGCACTGGCATATGGAACTCTCTCCATGTACTCTTTCTCTTCATCTGTCTGGGGGTTCTGTAACTTAGAAAGAGACATGTGACTAGCCAAAGGTGTTCCAACTGGTTTGGCCTTATCCATCCCAAACCTCTCCAACACCTTGTGAATATATCCACCCAATGACAAGTGTAGAATTCCCTTGGTCCTATCTCTGTAAATTTCCATCCCAAGTATCTTCCTAGCTGACCCCAAATCCTTCATTTCAAATTCTGTTGATAATGCATATTTCAGTCCATTCACTGCTTCAACACTCCTGCTGGCAATGAGCATATCATCCACATACAGAAGGAGATACAGTGCATCATCCTCATCCACATCTTTCACATAGACACAAGTATCATGTTCACATCTAGAAAATCCAAGGCCCAAAATAAAAGTGTCAAACCTTTTGTACCACTGACGGGGTGACTGCTTCAAACCATAGAGCGATTTCTTTAGTAGACACACTTTTTCTTCCAATCCAGATTCCTTGAAACCCTCTGGTTGCTTCATGTATATCCTCTCCTCTAGACTCCCATGTAAGAAAGCCGTCTTCACGTCCATCTGCTGCAACTCCATACCATGTTGTGCTACGAGAGATAACAACACACGAATTGAAGCATGACGTACCACTGGAGAGAATACCTCTGTGTAGTCCACTCCCTCTCTCTGTGAGAACCCCTTAGCAACAAGCCTTGCTTTGTATCTGACTCCACCTTGCTCTGAAGGTGCCTCCTTCTTTGTGAACACCCATTTTGAACCAATGGCCCGAGCATCTCTAGGTAGATCCACTAGCTGCCATGTCTTGTTCTTTTCCAGGGACTCCATCTCCTCCATCATGGCCTGCATCCATGAGTCTCTTTCTGAACTTTCCATGGCTTCTTGGAAGGTCTCTGGATCTTCATTTGCAGTGATTAGAGCATAGGAAATCATGTCATCAATGCGATACCGAGCAGGTTTGATGATGGTACGCTTTGCCTTGTGTAGTGCCACACCCCTTTGATCATCTCTCAAAGCTGAAGTGTGTGACTCCACCTGCACCTCCTTTTGGATTGATGGCTCTTCTGGCTGATCCTTTACATGTATTGGAACATTCATACCAAACTCCACCTCAAAAGAAGCATGTTTTGAAGTAGAAGTAGAAGGTACATCACCTGTCAGCCAATGCTGTCCACTGCTGTCCTGTTCAGCCTTTTCAGCTCCATCTGCAATCTCTGACCTCTTCAAGATGCTCTTCTCATCAAAAATAATGTCTCTACTGATGATACACTTCTGTGAATCTGAACTCCATAGCAAATAGCCTTTAACTCCCTGTGGATACCCGATGAAGATCAGCCTTTGTGATTTTGGGTCCAGCTTGCTCCTTTCAGTTGCCTCCACATGTGCATAGGCTGGGCAACCAAAAATCCTTAGGTGTCCAAGCTCCACCTTCTTCCCACTCCAGATCTCCTCTGGAATGCCTCCATCAAGTTTTCTATTAGGGGACCTGTTAACAAGAAAACCAGAGAACATAATTGCATCACCCCAAAAGACCTTGGGCAGTGATGCCTGCAGCCTCAAACTCCTAGCCTTCTCTGTCAATGTACGATTCATCCTCTCTGCCACACCATTCTGCTGGGGAGTCATCCTACTGTGTAATGGCGTTGGATCCCATTTTCCTCACAGTAGCTTCTGAATTCATTGCTTGTATACTCCCCTCCATTGTCAGATCTCAAACACTTCACTGGTTTTCCTGTCTCCTTTTCAACACCAACTCTCCAAGCTTTAAACCGGGCAAATACCTCTGATTTTTCTCTTATCAGATATACCCATACCTTCCTGGAGTAGTCATCAATGAAGTAAAAAATACTTAGCCCCACCTCTGGCTGACACAGGGGCCGGTCCCCATACATCTGAGTGAACTAGTTCCAGAATACCTTCACTCTGCTTGGAACTGCTGGCAAATCTCACCCTATGTTGTTTGCCATAAATACAGGGCTCACAGATGTCATTGTCCTCCTTCTTAAGTATGGAATCAGACCTCTTTTGCTGAGTTCTATAAGCCCTTTATCACTCATGTGTCCCATTCGATAGTGCCACAGTTTATAGACCAACTGTTCCTCCTGTGCCGCTGCTAGCACCTCTGCACCATCTATGGCCACTGAGCCTTCCATCTGATAGAGATTATTTTCCAACCTTCTCCCTTTCATCACCACTAATGCACCCTTGGTTATCCTCAAACATCCACTCCCCGGCTGGCTTCCAAAAGCATACCCATGCTTCTCCAGGTAGCCCAAAGAAATTAGATTCTTCTTCAACTCCGGGACATGTTTGACATTGGTTAAAGTCCTTATAACCCCATCATACATCCTCACCCTTATGCTTCCAACTCCAGCAACCTTACAAGGATGATTATCACCAAGGCATACACTCCCTCCATCAGATTCTTCATAAGTTGCAAACCACTCCCTATGCGAAGTATAATGGTGAGAACATGCTGAGTCAAGTGTCCAACAACTATCACACTTCTTGGTCCCATCTGAAACTACCAGTACATCATCTTCACTGTCTTCAGATGAATTTGCACCACCATTGCTGGTTGAACCTCCCTTGGAAATGCCCTTCCCCTTCTCATTCTTCAGAAGTGGGCAATTTCTCTTCAGGTGACCAATCTGATGACACTTGTAACACTTCCATGCTTTCTGCTTGCCCCGAGACTTAGATCTGCCTTTGGACTTGCCTCTAACCTTTTCCCAGGGTCTTCCTTGCCTCTCATTCACAGCAAGTACCTCTGTGTTAGAGTTTCCCATGCGAATCTTTTCTCTTTGCTGGTTTGATCTCAGCACCCCCACAACCTCTTCATAATTCAGGGTCTCCTTCCCATACACCAAGGTTGTAATCAGACCATCATAGGAACTGGGTAGCGAACACAACAAGATGAGGGTCTTGTCTTCTTCATCAATCTTCACATCAAGGCTCATCACCTCTGAGCACACTTGATTGAATTTCTGAATATGGGCCACAAGATCTCCTCCCTCAGGCATTCTCAAGCTGTACAACTGTTTCTTCAACCACAACTTGTTTGTCATGCTCTTTCCCATGTAAGTGTTCTCTAAAGTTTCCCAGAGCCCCCTTGCCGTGGTCTGCGTGCAAATCTCCGGCAAGACTTGATCAGCCAAGCACATCCTGATTGTGCTAAATGCAATCTCCTCTAACTCCTCCCAATCCTCACGACTTACATTATCCGGTCTTTGTTTCACCAAGACCTTATAAATCCTTTGCTGTACCAATAAATCCTTCACCCTTTGCTGCCATAGGTGAAGTTTCCCTTGCCATCATACTTTTCAAAATCGAATTTAAAGCTACTAGATGCCATATCCAACCAAGAAACAATGCACACAACAAAAACAGAAAATTAAACTTGCTGCAGAAATTTCTGGTTTGATATCTTACCAAGAAACGCCCAAGATCCAATCTTTTCTCCACCAAATCACCGAGGCTCTGATACCAAATGAAGAGTGGATCGTCCTCTTTCTAACCTTGGAGCATAGCACGCATTCGACCAGCCCCAAGTCGTGTGGAGATGCGGAAGCGAGATGATATCCCTGCTGAAATTTCTGCAGCAGAATTTTGGATCTTGATCTTGGTAATCTTCCCAGATTGATTAGCAACTAGGATTTTCTTGGTTTCTTGCGCCCCAAGATTGTAAGAGAGGGTCGTGGCCTCTCTTCTTCCTCACGTGAACCTTCAGATCTGATCCAGAAAATCAAGAGACGCTGCCCAAGGAGAAGGTACTGCTAGGGTTTCTTCCTTCTCCTTCCTTGAGAGAGGCGGCTCCAAGAAGATGGCTAGGGCAGAGATGGCAGCAATAAAACCCTAGAAACCTAGGGCATCTATATGTGAGAAAGAGAGGAGGAGGAAGAGAAGGGATAGCTTATTCTAGGGAGAAAAGGGTTTCTTTCATTCATCTATAATCATCATCGTTACATGACTATATATAACCCGTCCCCATGACGGCCACCAAAATAAAACCAGCACCACACATGAACCGGTGCCTTATTATATGGATAATAAACCCTAAAAAACTCCTTGGACCAACCACACCTTGGGCCCAAACCCAGCCCAATGATAGACTAGCCCCCTCAAGACCCAATAACCTGGGCCTTAACCCTGTGGAGCCTACAAACCTTCACCCTAGGATTTAAGCTTTGGAGTCTCACCAGGCTCTACATCTTACAAAAGAAAATTTTCTCTCTCAACTATCATGATGATGTAGAAGAGTTACCAGACGGGATATAGCCAAATTGAGCTGGGAACATTTATTCCACAACAGATAATTAACATTCAATTTTGAGATGCTCAAAAAAAATTGTAGTATATCAAATTAGGGTGGCGTAAGCATCTATATTCACTTCCTTAATTTTTTTTAAAAAAAATTAAAATTTATATGCATAAATATGATATGTATGAATCAGATATTATAATGAAATTATCTATATTTATAACAAAAATAGTTATTTTAAATTAAAATAAAATTTTATCTTAGAATTGATATTTAATTATATTATAAATTTTGTTCTTATGTAATTATTGATTATCTTTGTGCTAGATTGGGAATGGTATGAACATGTCTTTTGATAATTAACCTCACTAGATTACTTCATCACGGCTAGAAACATGATACGGGATTTTGTACCATTATAAGCTAAAAATAAGACATGTGGTTACTGCTTTATCTGCGTAAGAAACATGATAGCTTGATCATAAGGCTAGTTATATATGAATTGATTATAAAAATTGAAGACCTCATTTATTTTAAGAGACTAAGCATGAAAGAATATGCCATATCACACTTGAGCCATACCGAGGTGCCTAAACTATGTAGCATTGTAAATAATTCAAGAGTAAGTCAACGTCAAACATATTTAAAAATTTTAATAGAGTCATCAGTAATGTGCAATAACTATTTAGTTTTCCATAAAATGTGATGAACTTTGGAAAGAAAAAAAAAACAACTTTTATCACCACTAAATGAAGGGTTGCATTGTTTTGTTATATTTTGGAGGGAAAACTATCAAATCCTATGCACCACTAGTACAAGATATGCTTTTGTCTCATTATAATGGATCATTGTAACCTCACGATGGGTGCCCTTTAGCTTAAATGTAACAGAACGGATCAGCTCTAAATAATGTCAAGGCTAGCATCAATGTTGTACTAGCATTCTATCATGTGTAAGGTCTTGACCTTGCAGTGACCAAAAGAAAATAGGAATCACCGAGATATCATTGATCGTCTAGTTTTAGTACCCTTGTGGGGGAAAAAAAGAAAAAAATGAAAAATGCAAAGTTAAACCAGGGGGGCATAGTCACTGGAGCATTTAGAATATAATATACATATTTTAGTGGGATACATTCTAATTTAGCTGCCATCCTAGAAGTCTTTTGCTTTATATTATTAGTAGAAGTGATATTGAGACAGGTCTGGTTTTAGATTCAGGTAATATGAATATATATTACATTTGAATCGGGTACAAATTGGATTTAGATATCCATCAAGCACCAAATATTATATCTTGAGGAGTTAATCAACCTGGAACTTACATGTTTTGACTAACTTTACTAATGAAAAATATACAATACGTGCTACAAAGTTAATTTTGATTCATGAACAACCATCACTAATATCTCACACCCCCCCCCCCCCCCCCAAAAAAAAAAAAAAAAAAAAGAGAAAGAAATATAACTATTCTAGTTTAAGTTAGGTTACCTATATCTAATCCAAAAGTTTCAGTGATTTTGATTTCATATGCAATGTACTTATCATCATATTCAAGTTGGAACCAAATTGGGATTAGCTTTCCTAATAGGTTTGCAAGTTGCAATTATAGTCTTAATTATTAGAGAAAAAAATATGCTCTTTTTATTTCTTTATTCACTATTTATGTAATGCCTCAAGCACACTTGCTGATCCAATTGACCCATTACTAGGGTAAATCCATGTAGCATTAAAAGTGTAAGTTATGCGATAATAAGTGAATTTGAGTTATTAACTCTTAAACTTATTTTTTTATCCAATGTAAGATTATTCATGTATGAGGGCATTATAATCTCCTCCTTTATCCGATGACGTTCTTATTGTATGTTACAAGGTAGCCAAAATCTACTCTAAATGGGGCTATTGATGTTACAGGGATGGCTTCATGTCACGATAGGACTCTCATTCCATAAGTAGTCCATTCCTTTTGTCCATCAACTTTTTTACATTCGGATTGACTCTGATATCATTTGTAACACTTGAAGTTCACCTACTAACCCAATTAACCTATTAACAAATTGGGTTCATATGGCCTTAAAAACTCAAATACAAATAGGTAAACTTGAGTTGTGGGACAATTGTGGATAAGGGTATTACAATTCAAGTGGTAGACAGAGATTGGCATGATTCATGAATTCTAACAAAAATTTTCATGAAAAATCACTATTTACAATACAACCCCATCTCGTTGTCCTCTTGACTTCATAACTTGAACTCTTAAATAGACTCTCTTATTGCCATGCTTTCAAACCCCTTGTTTCCCTTCTAATGACCTCTTATGTGTTCCTTTTTTTCTAAATTAAAATGTCACTTAAAATTTGGGATTATTGATTAATTATAAGTAATTATTTTAATGTTTATTTTGTATATGTAGTTATTAAGATGTGGAGGTTATTGTTGTGTAAATACGTATGTTCATATAAAAAACTATGAATGTAAGGAGAACAAAGGCAAAGTATGTTTTTTTATTAGAGAACTAGGAAGATTGATCATCTTTAAAGAGGATCTTCGAAGGTTTCTTCTCTTGAAGCACCTCTATCTCTTCTTTTTGTATTTAAATAAATCATGTATAAATTGGTATAATAGGTAATGATTATTGGCATGGATGTGCTATTGGAGATCCATGATGAATCAGTTGAAATCAGATGTGTTGCAAAAAAAAGCAATTGAAAGAGAATGGTGGAAGATCAATAACTATTTGATGAAGCTTATAACATGATGAGAAATTATATAAGGATGCCAACAAAGTTGTCAGCAAACTTTAGATCCATTAGATATAGTTTTAAAAATTTTATTTTGGTGTGAATTTTAGATCCAAAGCAGTTGAATTTGAAAAAGGCAAATATAGACAATGTACTCTGGGACAATTAAATTTCTGAACTTGCAAGGTTTTCAATTTTTTCAATCCTAGTGTTGAGTGCTCTAAACTTATAGGCTTAAAACTAGGCTGTGTTTGTTTTAGGAGAAAGCTAGGTGGATCGAGTTTGAGAAAATTGAGAGCCAAGAAGTGTTCAACAATCAGTTTAAGTGAATAAATTTTCAAAGATCCATAACTATCTCAAGATCTAAGGAGGTGGATAATTAATTCCATTTCAACTTGGGAAAAAAGTATAGGATAGGGAATTCATTGGGCAAGATAAAAGTATACAAGGATATCTTGATGGACTGAAAGATAGAGCTTTTGAGATTTTAGGATTTAATGTTTCTATAAAAATTTAATTAGCACGCCGGGAGAAAACAAGATTGGTTGCCATCTTCTTCCTAATTTATTACAAAAAGAAAGGATTTAGTAACTTAGAAGGCTTATTAATAAAAATAACTCGCCGATCATTCTCTTGGTTCTTAATTTGATCGATCTTCTATCCGTTTGCTAACCCAAAGATACTAGTGGAGAAGAATTTTGTTAACTTTATACGTTTTCTTTTAGCATCAGATTCCTTGATGCATCAGATTCCTTGAAGATTCGGATAGCATTCCAATTTCAATCCCTCTGAGATGATAACTCTTAAATACCTTATATGTTTAATCAAATCATTGAAGTCATTTTCCTCCAATTGTAATCCTTTCTGACCTCTTAAAGTTGGGCCTTCTAATTGTATCTATGGCCTGAAGGTGGAAGAGTCTAGCCCTTTGTACGCGTCGATTAGGCCTCGATCGTGTGACATTGTAAATTATGCATAGTACAGCCTTATAGCCTTCTTTATCATAATAATTAGTCCTTGTGGAAAAAAAATGCATCTCCTTTGCGCTTCCCTAGGATTCTGTTTTCTTTGACCCTAGTTTTTGCTGGACCCATTGGTTTAAAACATCTGATTCAGATGGCTAATAATATGTGACACTAATTTAAATAGATTTAAACTTCATCTAACTTAAACATCTCAATGCGGAACTGATTTAAATTGATGGCACATGATCCTTATGTAAGAATCAAACTGTACATCTTAAGTTTGATAGGTTAGATTTATATACATAGAATATTAGTATGACTGTGATTGCCAGCATGTATTTTTGATGTACCCATATATTTTTGATGTACCCATATAAATTGATGGCACATGATCCTTATATACATAGTGTATTAGTATGACTGTGATTGCCAGCATGTATTTTTGATGTACCCATATACTTGCTGACTTATATGTGTTATCGGTATACGTTTATTTACCAGTTGTGCTATTCTGATTCAGAGATAATTACTGACATTTAGTAACGTAGGATCCAATGTCTCATCAAGATAAGATAAGATCAGATCAGATAAAATTTTAAATGTTTTATTATCTGATTCGATCCGTATGAATTTATAATATGTGAATGCAGCATGTTTTAATTCTTTTATATACATTTGATTCAAAATCGTATTTACTTTCAAGTTCATGTATTATATATATATATATATATCCGTAACGTAAGAATTTTTACTGGGCTATATGCACATTCTATTTGTATTTTTTTTTTTGGATGTTATGGTTTATGCCATGTAGCAAGATTTGAGGGATGGATTTGTAGAGAGAGAGAGAGAGAGAGAGAGAGAGATAGGATAGTAGCATTTCTCTTTATGGTGCTTCTATCTTATCTTTTTGGTCATGGACTTTGTTGATAGAGATTTTTGGCTGTTGATAAGTCGTTATATTGTCATAATCGATGAAGGACTTTTGTGGCATGATGGGTATTTTATATTTTGAATGTAAGATATTTTATATTTTTTTTAATATATCCAAGCATCAGGGTGGTGGGATGGCAGTATCGAGTATCAAGATATGGCTGTGTTGTGTTCGAATGAGCCGAGTACCCGTTCGAAAACTTGACACTTTTACTTTCTAATGGTTTGTTTTTTATGAGACTTTTACTTTCTAATAGTTTGTTTTTTATTTTTTTATTTTATTTTAAAATTGGTGGGCTCAAATATAATGATGTTATTTAATTCATTTTCATGGAAAGACGCTCGTATGGTGTTCGAGGGCTGATTGGGTATGGTAAATATCACTCTTACCTTGCAATTTGCGCAAATAGAATGCGTAAACTAAGAAGACTATAAGCTATGAATCGAAGCAAATTGTGATTTTATATACATATCTAAGCGATCCACTTGCAATAAACTGCTTGTGTGTGGCATTTTGAGGCCGTAAAGGGAAAATTTTCAGATACAATGAAGCAACAAAAAATTAAGACATATATTCCTTCCAATAGTGAACATAAAACCTAACTAATTGTCTTATGTAGGCTCATACAGATATAATACTAATACTTTCAATCTTTCTAATTCAAAGTTTGTCAAAGGTCTACTAAAACAATATATGCATGAATGCTTCAAAACAGTCTACTAAAGCAATATATGCAAGAATACTTCAAAACACTGGAAGCATAAATAGCATGGAGTTCTGGCATTGATATGTTGCAGACTGGTCCGGTTTAAGAAGCTCCATCCGATACAATGCACTTCCAAGGACTTCAACTTTGGGCTCCAATTTTATTCCTTATGTTATCTACTCATAAACAATATTCTTCAATCTGCACACAAGAAAAAGAAATAAGCATAAGTTTTCCAAAGAATACGGTTATTGTGAAAACAAGGGATAAAGAAGAGATCAAGGAATAGCTTGACTATAGCAACAAATTCTAACTGATGATCAATGAACAATAATCATGATAATTATAAATATGGCAAATGGAAAAAGTAATGTAACGAAGGCCCAGTGCACATAACTAGTTGTCAACAGAGGAGAGAAAAATATCCAAGACTTTTCGAGCAAGTTCATTATATGAATATAGCCTACCAAATCATGCAGAGTAGGCCCAGAAAACATAATTAGCAACAGTTTGTAATCTTGCTCTGGCAAACAAGTGGTGATTTACCACCCAGCAAGAGCTACTAGTACAACCCTTGCTACTTCTAATTCATGACAGAGCTTCTGAATCTAATTCCCATATTAGTACACAAATCCATGATTGAGAATGATAAAAGGCCCAAGTTGATACAGTGTCAAGCCTAGAGAGGTAGCTGATATCTCTTCATTGCTTTAAAAGCTTACCCAATTTTTGAGGAATTTTCAGGGCCCTTCATAGAAGGCCTGTGCAAACGCTTTCTCCCCTTCAAGACTCTGCATCAATGTAGTCCTAGTTTGGATTGTGCCTAGTTAACAATCCATCTGAGCCCAGAAACATTTGACTAGTTGTGCTGATAGGACCAAGAAAGGAACTTTTATGTGACAGCTTGGGTTCTCACAATCCTGGCACCCTACAAGAAAGATTGGTCAGTAACTTATGCCTTATAGTCTTCCATTAACACATTTATTATCAATCAACAATACATTTCATATATCAGATGGTCTGGTGTTCTTTACCACTAGTTCCATCGAATCCGAGTTTCAGACAACATCAAGAAGGTTTCAATGCTAAATTTCAATATTCAGGGCTTCTGAGGTTAATATGCGTGGGTTGTCATACCATCTAAATTTTCCATGCATCAAGACCTTCAAGAACACGAGGACTTACAGCCAATAAATTGACATCAAAAAGTTTGTTCAAGAAAAGAAGCTACGTTATGTAGCAGAATATATTTGTTATGGGAAATTAGAAATATGGTACAAAACTACAAAGTGTTTTAAAAGAGCCCAATGCAGGTATCCTACATTCCTCGCTTTTATGTACTCAAATATGGAGAAAGAATTAAACTATATAGCGATGTCAGGTAACTCTCTTTGCTTTTGTTGTAGATACAAGACACATTTCATAAAACACATTTACTGACCAAAAGATCAACACATGTATAACAAAGCTCTTGGTAAATATTATGCACAGGAACAAACACAACCATGTTAGATCTATCAATGGTGATGCTCCAGAATTTATATGCAGCATCATATTTGTTCTTACACCTACAACTTGTTTAAGATTTTGAGTTAAAACTGACATGATTTTGTTAAATTCATCTTAATGAAATTAAACAGATGAAATCACTAAAATTACACCAATTACAACACCAATCAATAATTATATATAACTTTGGAAAGGAACGTAGGAACCATTGAGCTGATTAAAGCACAATGAGACTTCCTACAGGAAGGAAGCAAAAAAGGAAAAATGCAAAATGTTGAAAGGTAGAATTGGTCACTAATAAAACTGTTTCATCAAGGGAGACAATATTCATACAACCGTTTGAAGAAAATTGAAATGATTTATGTATACTTGGATGGTTAATCCCAGATGGAGAATGTTTTAAGCATCCATGCAACTCATCAAGTCCCTTTCTTGATATAGAGCTAAGGCAATTCACATCAAGGTCCATCTCAAAGAAATTCTACTTTGAATCCTTAATAAAACTAAGATGATGGAAGAACTGCAATATACAAAACAAGGATGCTGCAAGTTAAAACTTGTTAACAATGTACTAAAAAAATAACAAACAATATTAATAGAACTTGTGCTTGAATCTAGCCATGTTAGTTGTGCTGCAAAAAGAGTAACTGTTTGCAGAATGAATGGTGAAGAAGAAATCCTCAAGGTCAGCCATTCTGGTTGGGACATAATTGTGATTGTAAATGTTAATAGTTGAGTGCAAAAGACAGGAAAACCAAACTTTCAACTCACAAGTGGCTTAACAAGGTAATTGTTGCGGAAATCAGATCAATAAACAAATCAAAGCAATAAACAAACAAAGGAATTTACGTGGTTCGATCATGGTGATCTACATCCACGGGCAAGGCAAACAAAATTCCATTATCAAAGAAGGAGGAGGAGGTCTCCAAACCCTTTACAAAACCCTTACAGAAGTTTTCACACGTATATCTATATATATACGCCCCAAAAAATACTTCCATAAAATAAACCCTAGCGGACCGGTTTGGTCCGGGCCCAACAAGAATATCGGGTCGGGTCAAAAAACCGGGCCCAATATATAAAATTCAAGACATATTTAACAAATCTCCACCTTGGCTTGAATTTAACAAACTAGAAGTTGAACATATTCTCCCAGCATCCCTAAGCCTACGTGAGCTAACTCGGTGTAGGAAACAAGGGATGCAGCGAAAAAACATATCCACTTCAGGAAACACAAAAATAGAACTTTCATTCACCTCGCCACCAAGCCCCAGAAGGAGCAAACCTCAAACAAGCATGCCAATCAAGTCCAAGCAATGCTTAAACTTGTTGGCGGAAACTATCTTGGTCAGCATATCAGCAAGATTATCAGCAGTATCTACTTTCTTTACTGTAATATTTCTCTCAGTAAATGCCTCTCGAATAAAATGATACTTGATATCAATGTGCTTAGTCCTCTCATGATATGCTTGATTTTTAATCAAGCAAATAGCACTCTGATTGTCACAAAAGACAACTGAATTGTCTTCCTGCTTGAGCCCATGTTCTTGAACAAGATTTCGTAACCAAATAGCTTCTTTTACTGCTTCTGCTGCTGCCATATACTCTGCCTCTGTTGTAGATAAAGCAACTGTCGACTGTAAGGTTGATCTCCAACTTATAGCCGAGCCAGATAATGTGAAAAGATAGCCAGTCAAAGATCTTCTCTTATCAATATCCCCAGCATAATCAGAATTCACAAATCCCACAACATAAGTACAGTTAGAACTATTTCTATCAAACATTAGTCCCAATTTTGAGGTGCCTCTAAGATACCTAAGTATCCATTTCACTACCTGCCAATGGACCTTTCCAGGATGTGCCATATATCTGCTCACCACACTAACTGCCTGCGCAATGTCGGGATGAGTGCATACCATAGCGTACATCAAGCTACCAACTGCACTGGAGTATGGGACAGAAGACATTGCAGCCTCCTCGACCTCTGACTGAGGTGAATGTATAGCTGAGAGTCTAAAATGTGATGCTAAAGGTGTACTGACAGGCTTAGAGTTTTGCATCCCAAACTTCTCAAGTACCTTCTCAATATATCTCCTCTGTGAGAGATATAACTTACCTGCTTTTCTGTCTCTCTGAATCTCCATTCCTAAGATCTTCTTGGCAGGACCCAGATCTTTCATTTCAAACTCCTTACTGAGACATTTCTTCAAGATCAACACATCCGTCATGTTCTTTGCAGCAATGAGCATGTCATCCACGTATAAAAGGAGATAGACAAATGATTTATCTGACACCTTCCTGAAGTACACGCAACTATCATAGCTGCTCCTATGATAACCGCTCTGTATCATAAAACTGTCGAATCTTTTATACCACTGTCTTGGAGACTGCTTCAAACCATACAATGATTTCTTCAATCGATATACATGATCTTCCTTGCCTTCTACATAATAGCCCTCAGGCTGGGCCATATAAATAGTCTCCTCAAGCTCACCATGCAAAAAGGCTGTCTTCACATCGAGTTGCTCAAGCTCTAAGTCAAATTGAGCAACTATAGCCAGCAACACACGAATAGAAGTGTGTTTCACAACAGGAGAGAACACTTCATCATAATCAATTCCCTCCCTCTGATTGTAACCTTTAGCTACAAGTCTTGCCTTGCATCTACTAATTTCAACACCTGGAATACCTTCCTTTTTCTTAAAGACCCATTTACACCCAATGGCTCTTTTTCCTTTAGGCAATGGCACCAAGTCCCAAGTCTGGTTCTTGTGAAGTGATTCCAGTTCTTCAGCCATAGCAACAGTCCACTTTTTTGATTCCGAACAAGTAACAGCTTCAGTATAGGTAGATGGTTCCTGAATACCCATATCTTCTGCTGTCGTAAGAGCATAAGCTACCATATCAGAAAACCCATATTTTTGAGGGGGTCGAATCTCCCTCCTTTCTCTGCCAGTAGCAATAGAGTATGGCTGCTCCACCTCATCTTGAGCTTCCTCATCTGAACTAGAATCAATAGTGACAATTTGCTCACTCAAATCATTTTGAGAGCCTTTTTTTCGAAGCTCGACCTGAACCTCCACCTCATTTGTATCACTCTCATGTTTTCCTGCAGACTCATCAACAGCATTCCTTTGATCTAGCATAAACTTTTCATTAAAAGTAACATCCCTACTAATAATAAATTTAGGTGAATTAGGTTCCATGCACCACAGATGATAACCCTTCACGCCATCAGCATAACCAACAAAGATACACTTCTTTGCTCTAGGTTCAAGTTTACCATCCTTAACATGATAGTAAGCAGGGCATCCAAAAACCTTTAGATTTGAATAATCACAAGGCTTACCTGACCACATCTCAAAAGGAGTCTTGCATTCAATTGCTGTTGAAGGAGAACGATTAACCAGATAGCAAGACGTGTTAACTGCTTCAGCCCAAAATGCCTTTTCCATGCCAGCATTAGAGAGCATGCATCTTGCCCTCTCCAATAGAGTTCTGTTCATCCTTTCTGCCACTCCATTTTGCTGTGGAGTGTACCTGACTGTACGGTGTCTAACGATACCTGCATCTGCACAAAATTCATTAAAATCACCACCACAAAACTCAAGACCGTTATCAGTCCTCAGACGTTTGATCTTCTTCCCTGTCTGATTCTCAACAAGGGCTTTCTACTTCTTGAAGGTTTCAAACACTTCACTTTTTCTTTTCAGAAAATAAACCCAAACTTTTCTGGAATAATCGTCAATAAATGTCACAAAGTAAAGAGCACCACCCTTAGATGGAACCTGTGCCAGTCCCCATAAATCAGAATGTATGTAGTCGAGTGTACCCTTCGTTGAATGTGTACCTGTACTAAAACTGACCTTGCACTGCTTGCCAAGAACACAGTGCTCACAGAAATCTAGTGAGGTTGTCTGCTTACCACATAGTAAACCACGTTTACTCAAAACTGTCATGCCACGCTCACTTATATGGCCCAAACGCATATGCCACAATTTTGTTCTATCATCAGCAGAAACAAATTTGTTGTGCCAATCGAAGAACCCATAACTGTGCTACCCTGTAGATGATACAAGTGATTCACCTTGTTTCTTCTCATCACAACTAGGTTGCCTTTGGTGACTTTTAGAACTCCACCTCCACCTGAGTACATACACCCAATGGAATCCAAACAGCTCAAAGAAATAAGGTTTCTCTTTAAGTCTGGTATGTGCCTAACTTCAGTCAAGGTTCTCACAACTTTGTCATGGCACTTAATCTGAACAGTACCAATTCCCACAATTTGGCATACTGCATCATTTCCCATAAAAACTGATTCACCATTCAATGGTTCGTATGTGGTGAACCATTCCCTATTTGGGCACATGTGATATGATGCTCCTGTATCCATTATCCAAACATCGTTTGAAAGACTAACAATAGAGCATGTCGTAAGAACTCTGTCTGACACACTAGACTCATCTTTCTCAGCAACATTCGCCGCATCTTGACGTTGACTACGTTGCTTATCCTTTCTCTTGAGCACAGGACAATCTGACTTGTAATGTCCTTTCTTGTGACAATAGTAGCACTCAACGTTCGTCGTATCTCCAGGTGGCCTAGATTTTGAACGACCAACAGATTTCTTTCTAGAAGCTTTATCCTTCTTCTTGGCCCTACCTCTCACGAATAAACCATCTGCCTTGTCTCCACTAGTATTTCCATTCAATTTTGTTCTCAATTCTGTAGAATTCAAGGATGCTTTAACATCCTCTAGAGTTATGGATTCACGTCCATAAAGCATTGAGTTCACAAAATTTTCGTATGAGGCAGGCAATGAGCATAACACAATCAAAGCTTGATCTTCTTCATCGAGTTTAATATCTAGATTTTTCATATCCATAACAATCTTATTAAACTCATTCAAGTGTTCTTTAATAGGCGTACCTTCTCGCATCTTTAGGGTATAAAGACGCTGCTTCAAATAAAGTCTCGATGTTAAAGATTTCTTCATGTAGAGACTTTCCAGTTTCTTCCAAAGACCGGCCGCTGTTTCCTCATCTGCGACTTCTCGCAAAACATTGTCTTCTAGAGACAACTGGATCGCACTATGCGCCTTCTCATCCATCTCTTCAATCTCAGCCGTGGTCATGTCATCTGTATAATTATTATCCAGAGCCCTAACAGAACCCTCTCGCTTCAATAAAGCCTTCATCTTTATTCTCCATAATCCGAAGTTGTTCTGTCCATCAAATGGTGCAATCTGAAACTTCAAAGATGACATCCCAAAAATTTCAAGAAAGAACGATCTTTCTGTTTGGATTGAAGAAGAAGAAGAGATCCTGGGAACAGCTTCACGGACGGAACAGATTCACGGACGGAATAGAGGCTTCCTCTTCACGGCACGGCTGGAAAACAGACTCACGGCGTCGTCACCCTGAGTCGTGATCGCTGTACGGACCAAAGATAGAGCTGCCCCGAGGCGATCAAAGGAGGAGATCAAGGCGTAAAAATCCACAGATTAGGGCACAGAACGGGGAAGGAAAGCCGGAACAGATCTAAGGACCAGATCGAGGAAGGGACAGAGTGCTGCAGCGCCCAACCTCTTTGTTCTTTCCTTGCTGCCTCTGAACACCATGTAAAACAGAGACCCGATCCGTAGCAAGGAACAACCTCCTGTAGGGATCCCTTGGGCCTGCAAGCAGGACGGAGAGCAGGCTCCAGTCCACCCCAGATGAGGAAGGATTCAAAGCTTGCGCCCTCGCTATTTCTTTTGCTCACGGATTCCGTTGATAGCAGCAAGATCCAGCAGCAGTGGATCGGCAACGAAAGGAGATCCCAGCGGCAGTGACTCGGCGTCAGCGAAAACAGAGGAGATGGTGTCTTCAATAGATCCGAGATCTCAGTGTTTACCTCGTCAAGAACTCGCCTCCAGCAACTTCAGTCAAGGAGATGGTGTCTTCAATAGGGACGGGACGGGACGAGAGAGGACGATCGCATCTAATAGTAGATGCCTTCTTTTTTTTTTGGCCCCTCGCTCCTCCTCAGCCGTCGGAAGAAACAGAGGAGGCGGCCCAGCTTGTCTTCGATAGATCCTCTGCGGCACGAGCAGGAGCAGCACGACGATGATTGTAACTAGATCCGGTTTGTCTTCGTCGTCGCCCTCCAAACCGTCGCGCCTCTCGCCCAGTTTCGGCTCGTGTCGCTGGATCTCTACGAGTGCCCGGTCACCAGGGTCAAAGACAAGTGGGGACCGGACGAAGAAGAAGCAGCCAAGTCGCCGCACCGCCCGGATGAGAGAGAGACGGAGACGATTGTAGCCGTCGGGAGAAAAACAGAGGAGGCAGACGAAGACCAACGAAAAAAAAAAATTAGGGTTAGGTTTTATCCCCTCTTTTTTTTCAACAAAATTTTTCAACCAAAGCTCTGATACCAATTTGTTGCGGAAATCAGATCAATAAACAAATCAAAGCAATAAACAAACAAAGGAATTTACGTGGTTCGATCATGGTGATCTACATCCACGGGCAAGGCAAACAAAATTCCATTATCAAAGAAGGAGGAGGAGGTCTCCAAACCCTTTACAAAACCCTTACAGAAGTTTTCACACGTATATCTATATATATACGCCCCAAAAAAATACTTCCATAAAATAAACCCTAGCGGACCGGTTTGGTCCGGGCCCAACAAGAATATCGGGTCGGGTCAAAAAACCGGGCCCAATATATAAAATTCAAGACATATTTAACAGTAATGATATTTGAAACGTTTGCAGTGATACGAAAAAAGAGCTAATGGTTCCTTACCTGCCGAAAGCAAAAATATGTTGAGGGTGGGAAAGCATTAGTTTTTCATTACAAGCATGTACAGGCTTCTAATTCTGCACCACTCAAATGGACATACCCAAGTTTAATTGACACAGCCATTGTTTCCATCCCTTTTTTGTTGAGGAACGTTCAAGTCCATTGGCAAACTTTGAGCTTTCTGTTCACCATTTACAAATATCTGGAAAGGACTTTATGGTATCAGTCTGTAAGAAAGACATTGAACAATGGAAAACAAAGACATTGCACCAAGAGGAAAATATCTGTAGGATCGATAAGCAACTTATTCTAATGCTATGTTGAATTTGAGGAGAACTCTCTTTGTCACATATTTGGAATAGTTTGAAATTGAATGCAAGAACCCTCCCTTCCCCATTGCAATCACCAAGGATCATAGCAATGGGATATATAGGCAGCTGCCAGAAGAAATGATAAGACAGACCAAACAAATTTCTTTCATACATTTTAATGCAGGGATTATCAAAATAAATCTGAAGCGTACCTGAAAATTAATAATCAGTAGCCTGGGTATTTTATCAAGCATGGTTTGGAGCAGAAGATTTCTTCTTATTTCTCTAGTGAAATTGAGTGAATCACACAAGTCAAAGAGCCTCAGATGCATATTGCCACCTAATAATGTGTATGAACTTAACATAAATTCAAGTTAAGAGCAACTCGTACCTGCAATTAAATAGCTCTCTCACTGACTCTTGTGCGTTCTGTTCCGTGTCACAGCCTTCCATCTTCATGACGCGGAGGCTGGTTTTGAATGCATAGGAGCTCTTGGAGGTGAACTAGGATTTACTTCCGTTGTGGGCATACATGACTAACGTGCTGGATCTTGGCCCAATCCAGTCCATCCTCGAGATATCTTCAGAGCTGCTGGGTGCTGGCTGTAATTTCTAGCTTCCGGAGTGTCCTAAGCCGAGGCTGCTCTTCTTTTAAAATCCAGTTCGGTAACTTGTTAAATGAGTTTTGGCCTCCGTATGAGAACACCCTGCACCATTTGTTAATTATCCTATTAAAGCCAAGTTTTAAATTAAAAGTACGTTCCAATAACATAATAACAGCGATTATAAAATAAACTCATATTCAACGACATTAATTACATGAAATAATAGAACAAAACATTGGAAATAAAGATGATAAAATGTAAGATGTAAGACTCTTGTAAATGCATTTTCGTGAAGCTAAGCGTACAAAACAGCCAAAGTTTCATGCCAATGGCAGCAGCAATCAATGATTATATAAAAAATATTTTCTTTCTTTTTTTTCCTTTCTTTTTTTTTCCTTCAGCTAGAAGGATGGCAGGATCCATCCTGTTCCATTTTACAGAAGTGAATGGAAACACAACCATATAGAATTTTCCATTTTACAGAACTAGCTGATGGGTTAATGCACAAGGCAACACCCAACCTGTGGGATTGAATGACAATTTGACAAAAATAACAAGTGAGATCCATTAACCTGATTGAGAAAAATTGGAGGTGGCTGATGGGATATTATATCTGCATGCTTAGTCTCAGATTGACATCCATGTTTCAAGCGTTCGAGAAATTCTGTGTACTTATTTGTTTTGTAGCTAAGGCAATGAATATTCAAGAAATTCTGTCTTCTTATTTATTTTGTAGCTAAAGCAACGAATATTCAAGTTTACGGAAAAAATGTTTTGAACCCTGGATAAAGATTCATTATTGTAAAACCACAACATACAGAAGCATGTGCTGAACTAGGAAATGGTCCAATGCATGCAGTGGCCATGTATGAAACTTTATACAGAATGTGAGACTACAAATGATCAAGTAAGACGCACTGCCAATGACCATCTTTTTTGCCAAAAATGGCAAAGAAAAAATAAGAAAAATCGAGCCCATTTGGTTTGATGCTTTCCTAATTATATTTATTATGAATTGGCACAAAAATGAAAAAAAAAATTATACTTTCAAAACCCACATGAAAGAAAATTGGTAGCGGAGAGAGTTGATGTTCTCTCACCAGGGAATAAAAAATTGTATTGCACGCAACCATGCACTGGTTTTCATTATATGCATGTTGGAGCTTCTCTTCCGTACTGCTTAAATAATGATCTTTAGGATTGACAAATTAACCAGCCATTAATGTTTTCAATTTTCCTCCACATGAGGATGGTAGAAGCCATTGAAGTAACTTTAAACCTTTCCATGCCATCATAAAAATCTCTGCAAGAGAATAGATAGCATCAATAGATAGGAAAGACATTAGCTACCATCTAGTCTATCAAAGTTACATCATTACTAAGAAGGTTCATAAGCAACTTACTTGACCTATCCTGATGTTACTGAGGAGAAATCTCTGTCAGAATCATTAGATAATTTAGCATATAATTCAAGGCCCATCAAATTCTCATCGTGGAGGACATAGTAAGGAGGTAGCTATCAAGAAATAATTAAAAAAAATTAATACTAAGCAAGCATCAATTATAGATAACAAAACAGTGGATTATTGCAGTACATGTGAAACAATACATTGGATTATTGTTCAGGGGCGGCTCAACTTAATTTCTCATGCGCCTTCCAAGATGGATGGTCGAAGTGCTGAACAATGGAAAATGGTTCGAAGCAGGAAACTTCTACTTACGTCTGCATTGGAATTCATTAAAAGTTTGTGTCAGAAATTTCAAATGCAGGGCTGCTTCATCAAATATATATTGTGCATAAACTAAACTANTACTCGATGTGTTGGATCTTGGGCCAATCTGAGCCTTCCGGGAGGCATTCTGGAGTAGCTGCTCGCTGGCAACGATTTCTAGCTTCTTCAGAGTGAGAAATTGGGGCTGCCCTTGTTCTCCTCCTGAAAACCACTGCGGAAGCGACTCCATGGTGTCATCTTCAAGCTCTAGGAATTGTAGTGAAGAAAGGTTTGAAATGCCACCTAGTGTTTCCAGGCTGCCGCAATTTCTTATGAACAAATTTGTCAAACAAGTGGCGTGGTGACCAAGGAAGGCAGGAAGATGCCGTAACTTTGGGCAGTCATTGAGTATTAAAGATGTCAAGCAAGGAAAGATTCTAATGCCATGCTCCTCCTCCCACTGCCATATCTCCCAATTGTGCATCTTTTCTAATTTCAGCACCACCAACTTTGGGAACAAAACTCTTCCTCCGTCGCGATCAGCTTCGTATCCCAAAAATTCGGGTCCTATGGTTACGACTGCGGGTGCCCCTTCTATCCGAAGGTAGTCCAAACTGGGGAGCTTTCCAAGAGGTGGGAGTTGTGCACATCTGCTACAATTTTGAAGAACTAACCGTCTAGATTTTGAAGGTGCGAGCCAATTACCATCCAACTGGGGTAATGGAGACCGAAGAAACCATCAATTTCAAGAATTTGCAGAGATGGTGATGGACAGAGTGCCACCTCGAAAACCTCCTCAATCCTCTTTGTCTCTTCCTCTCCATATCCAGCTTCACCTGACGTGCAGTGAAGGTCTAGAACCTCGAGGTTTGCCTTATTTTGCAGTATGCTACCTTGCCTTACAGCGGCCTCGGTCCATGCCCTCTCCAATTTTGAATAGATGCTGGGTCAAAGATCTCAATTCTTCCAAGGTACACCAACTATGCGAGATTGTCGGTGGCCCGATTGCCATTGTTCACCACGAATCCAGGTTAAGATTGTGCAGCCTCCCAACTTCTGCAGGTATAGCTTCCAATTTTGGTCCCCTTAGATAATTTCCCGAGGCTCTAGGAAGATTACGCAGCTCTGTGCAACAAGAATTGCAGATTTACTAGGTTCCTTATGCTCTTTGGTAGCTCGTTTATCTGACCGGAGAGATCCAAGTACCTTAGCTGTACGAGAACTCCCAAAGATTCCGGTAACCTACTGATCCTCGATTGTCGAAGCTGGAGTCTTAGATGCTTTTTGCTCTTAATCAGATCATTGACGTCATTTTCTTCCATCGCTAATCCATCTAGCATCAGAGTTCTCAAAGAGTCGTCCCTCTGGTTGCATCGACACTACTTTGGACTTCTCCTCTGAAACTACCGCGCATAGGCGACGCAGCTTCACTGAGGAGGAATTGGCGTTGTTCATTTGCATCTGTCATAACAAAGACTCGTCTTGTGTAAGAAAAGAGCAAGAGACCGCAGTTTGTCATGCACACCCTCCTTGATCATAATATCTAGGATCTGGTTGTAGAAGGCTTCTCTGAACAACTCCTGAAATAACCATCACCTATCACTTCCAGCATGGTATCTCCTTCGGCTCTAACAAATCCTTCGAGATCCAACATTGGATGGTGGAAATAGAGAGCAGTAAAGAAAGCACTGCTTCAGGTGGGATGGTAGTCCTCTAGCTCAGGTACAAGCCCCTTCCACCCCTTCAGGAAGCTTGCTCAAAGACCAAGCAGAGCTTTTCAGGACTTCCTCCCATGCCTTCCTAGTCTTGTCCTTCATGCACAGAACCCTCCAACAGTCTTGATGGCAAGCGGGAGACCGCCACATTTCTCAACTTCTGCTTCCCAATTTCCACATTCACCCAACTCCACCTTCTTACAAAGCAATTCCCAGCCTTCTTCGGGAGACATCAGTTCCACCGGACGCTGCGTTCAATTCATTCCTCGTTGTGACCAATGCCACTCGCACCACTTTGCAAGGGATTTCTTAGCAAATCAGTCCATACTTGTGCTCCATACATCATCCAAGATAATCAAGAATTTCTTATCTCTAGCACTTTCAAGCTTGGGCTCGAGCTGAGTTCTACTATAAGCCTCACGGTAATCAACATTTAAGCTATTAAGGATATCTCTCAGTACACGAATATCTGCAAATTCTTTTGAGACACAAACCCACGCCCTCAAAGGGAAACTGGTTTTTATCTCTTCATCATTATACATGTTCTGAGCTAGGTGGTCTTGCCTATTCCCCCAATCCCCGTAATAGCAAGTACTTGAATGTGTTTTTGAGTTCGTTGGTTATATGCACAAGTTTTCTTGTATCCTCAACAATCTTCGTTCCAACAATATCAGACTCAACCAAAGGAGATGTTATACGACTTATTCCACCAGAAATAGCAATTGATGAAGTGGATGATGATGGTAAGTGGAATTGTGCTCTATCTTTATGATATCCTCTAGCCTATCATTGATACTTTTAATTCTTTTACCAATATTGTGGCGAACTAATAACTGAGCAAAGCAGGAACAAAGCAAGGGAAGGTTTGGGCGAACCAGAAATGTTTTTGTTTGATATTCATCGATGGTATCATCTGCATCATACATGACATCCTTTAGCCGGACCATCCATTGTTGAAGGACAGGGTCATCAATCGACATCTTCTCAGCAACCCCAAGGACTCCCATAATCAAGCTTGTCTTATTATATAGTTTTTGAAGTTCTCCTGTCACCTCTAACAGCATCACGAATTCATCCTTCATCAAGGTAGCCAACCTCTCAGCAAACATTTCTACGAACGCTTCAAGAGCCATTGCTACCCCGTTTTCTAGTCCCTCAAGGAAGAAGGGAAGTTTTAGCTTAGGAGGCCAAGTAATGAAATCTTTGTGGGAGTTCACAATTCCTTCCGAAGCATGTATATGTTTTTTCTGGCCATTGGCATGAGTGCTAATTTCTTGTCGTAAAGTAACTAGTTTATTTTAAGATGAAGACTATAGGAGCAGAGTCTACACGCCACCGGAGAGCATTCCCACCACTCATCCTTGAACGCGCTATCCTTTATTGCCTAGACGCGTTATCTTAGCTTGTGGACGGGAAGGTATTTGATTTTTTTTCATTTGCTTCTTTTCCGTACAAGGAATCATTTCTTTCGGATGCGGCCATGTTAGTGTTTTTTTTTTTTTTTTTTTTCATAGGTAGTCGGTAAAAAAGGTCGCACTGCGTGCGATGCAATCACGCAAGGTGATTAACCGTGCGGCTGTTCATCATCAACAATATAAATGTTCTTTCATGCACCGTATGCACGGTTGTATGCATGCATGTTCAATTCTTTAGATTGTTAAACTATTTTAAAGCCTATTTTAAAAAATAATTTTAATATTATATAGAAGATTTACTATTACATCATCATTGCGTGCTAATATGCTATGATAGAGATAGATTCTAGAAATTTTTATGTAAAATTTTATAGCTTTTGGGGGAAAAAATTAAGGGTCAATGTAAAATGGAACGATAACATTTTTTAAGCTTTTAATTTTTGTTCTTTTCCTACCGAATCTCTTTCTTTCACATGAGTTAGAGCTAACTTTTAGCATCATTTGCCATAAAAACCAGCCCAAGCGGTTCTTAGCCATTTGCTTCATTGGCAAGTAGAGAAGAAGAGTTGTCTTGGATATCTTGTCGCTGCCTGGATATTTTAGGGCCCGTTTATAGTTAATTTGGATTGAATTTTTTATTTTTAAAAATAAAAAATTTAACCAATAACATAAAAAACATGTTTGGCGGGATCGTTTTCAACAACACTTTTTCAAAATGAATCCTAAAAATCTAAATGAATCTGAAAAATGTTAGAGCAATATTTTTTTTGAATTCATCTTAATGTTATCCAGATTTTTATCCTTTCTTTTCAAAACACTCAAAACTCGCGTATTTTAGTTTTTACTTTTTTAAGTTCAAAAATAGTTTTCGAAGATACCAACCAAATGTATTCTCGAATACTAAAAATTAACATAATACAACTCAAATTTTTAGATATAATTTATGTTTTCAAAATAATATTCGGGGTCACAAACTAAACATGGATAAATTCTAAGTTGCGGTAAGCTAGGGTTTTTTTTTAAAAAAAAATATAGGTTTACCTCTTTCCAAAAGGGAATTCCTTCGCATGAGGCCTCCTTAGAGTCACCTTTTAACACCATAAAAAAGCAACCAAAAGCATTGATGCACCAGCTTCCTGTTTTCCACGCGGATAGACTTATCGTGCCCCCTCACTTCCCCCTCGACACAAAGCCCTCATCTCTCTTCTTTTCTCTCTCTCTCCCCTTTCTCATTCTCTCTTACAAAAGAAAATTTTCTCTCAACTATCATGATCATATAGAGGAGTTACCATACGGGATATCGCCAAAATTGAGCTGGGAACATTTATTCCGCAACATATAATTAACATTCAATTTTGAGATGCTCAAAAAAAATTGTAGTATATCAAATTAGGGTGACGTAAGCATCTATATTCACTTCCTTAATTTTTTTAAAAAAATTAAAAAATTATATGCATAAATATGGTATGTATGAATTAGTTATCATAATGAAATTATCTATATTTATAACAAAAATAGTTATTTTAAATTAAAATGAAATTTTATCTTAGAATTGAAATTTTAATTATTTATAGATTTTGTTCTTATGTAATTATTGATTATCTTTGTGCTAGATTGGGGATGGTATGAACATGTTTTTTGATAATTAACCTCATTAGATTATTTTATCATGGCTAGAAACATGATGCAAGATTTTGTACCATTATAAACTAAAAATATGACATGAGGTTACTGCTCTATCTGTGTAAGAAACATGATAGCTTGGTCATAAGGCTAGCTATATGAATTGATTACAAAAATTGAAGACCTCATTTATTTTAAGAGATTAAGCATAAAGAATATGCCATGTCACACTTGAGCCATACTGAGGTGCCTAAACTATATAGCATTGTAAATAATTTAATAGTAAGTCAATGTCAAACATGTTTAAAAATTTCGATAGAGCCATCAGTATTTTGCAATAACTATTTAGTTTTTCAAAAAATGTGATGAACTTTGGTAAGAAAGAAAAACAACAACTTTTATCACCACTAAAGGCAGGGTTGCATTGTTTTGTTATATTTTGAAGGAAAAACTATCAAATCCTATGCACCGCTAGTACAAGATATGCTTCTGTCTCGTTATAATGGATCACTGAAACCTCATGATGGGTGCCATATAGCTTAAATATAATGGAATGGATCAGCTCTAAATAATGTCAAGGCTAGCATCAATATTGTACTAGCATTCTATCATGTGTAAGGTCTTGACCTTGCAGTGACCAAAAGGAAATGGGAATCACAGAGATATCATTGATCGTCTAGTTTTAGTACCCTTGTGAAAAAAAAAAAAAAAAAAAAAAAAAAATGCAAAGTTAAACTTGGGGGCACAGTCACCGGAGCATTTAGAATAGAATATACATATTTTAGTGGGATACATTATAATTTAGCAGCCATCCTATAAGTCTTTTGCTTTACATTATTATTAGAGGTGATATTGAGATAGGTCTGGTTTTAGATTCAGGTAATATGAATGTATATTACATTTGGATCGGGAACAAATTGGATTTAGATATCCATCAAGCATCAAATATTATATCTTGAGGAGTTAGTCAACCTAGAACTTACATGTTTTGACTAGCTTTACTAATGAAAAATATACAACACGTGCTACAAAGTTAAATTTTGATTCATGAACAACCATCACTAATATCTCACACCCCCCCTACCCCCCCCCCCCCCCCCCCCAAAAAAAAAAAAAAAAAAAGAGAAAGAAATATAATTATTCTAGTTTAAGTTAGGTTATCTATATCTAATCCAAAAGTTTCAGTGATTTTGATTTCATATGCAATGTACTTATCATCATATTCAAGCTGGAACCAAATTGGGATTAGCTTTCCTAATAGGTTTGCAAGTTGCAATTATAGTCTTAATTATTAGAGAAAAAAATATGCTCTTTTTATTTCTTTATTCACTATTTATGTAATGCCTCATGCACACTTGTGATCCAATTGACCCGTTACTAGGTTAAATCCATGTAGCATTAAAAGTGTAAGTTATGCGATAATAAGTGAATTTGAGTTATTAACTCTTAAAATTATTTTTTTATCCAATGTAAGATTATTTATGTATGAGGGCATTATAATCTCCTCCTTTATCCGATGACGTTTTTATTGTATGCTACAAGCTAGCTAAAATCTACTCTAAGTGGGGCTATTGATGTTACAGGGATGGGTTCATGTCACGATAGGACTCTCATTCCATAATAAGTAGTCCATTCCTTTTGTCCATTAACTTTTTCACATTCGGATTGACTCTGATATCATTTGTAACACTTGAAGTTCACCTACTAACCCAATTAACCTATTAACAAATTGGGTTCATATGGCCTCAAAAACTCAAATACAAATAGGTAAACTTGAGTTGTGGGACAATTGTGGATAAGGGTATTACAATTCAAGTGGTAGACAGAGATTGGCATGATTCATGAATTCTAACAAAAATTTTCATGAAAAATAACTATTTACAATACAACCCCATCTCATTGTCCTCCTGACTTCCTAACTTGAACTCTTAAATAGAGCTCTCTTATTGCCATGCTTTCAAACCCTTGTTTCCCTTCTAAAGACCTCTTATGTGTTCCTTTTTTCTAAAATTAGAATGTCACTTAAAATTTGGGATTATTGATTAATTAAAAGTAATTATTTTAATGTTTATTTTGTATATGTAGTTATTAAGATGTGGAGGTTATTGTTGTAAATACGTATGTTCATATATAAACTATGAATGTAAGGAGAACAAAGGCAAAGTATGTTTTTTTATTAGAGAACTAGGAAGATTGATCATCTTTAAAGAGGATCTTCGAAGGTTTCCTCTCTTAAAGCACCTCTATCTCTTCTTTATGTATTAAAATAAATCATGTATAAATTGGTATAATAGGTAATGATTCTTGGCATGGATGTGCTATTGGAGATCCATGATGATTCAGTTGAAATCAGATGTGTTGCAAAATAAAGCAATTGAAAGAGAATGGTGGAAGATCAATAACAATTTAATGAAGCTTATAACATGATGAGAAATTATATAAGGAGGCCAACAAAGTTGTCAGCAAAAAACTTTAGATCTATCAGATATAGTTTTAAAAATTTTATTTTGGTGTGTATTTTAGATCCAAAGCAGTTGAATTTGAAAAAGGCAAATATAGACAATGTACTTTGGGACAATTAAATTTCTGAACTTGCAAGGTTTTCAAATTTTCAATCCTAGTGTTGAGTGCTCTAAACCTACAGGCTTAAAACTAGGCTGTGTTTGTTTTAGGAGAAAGCTAGGTGGATCGAGTTTGAGAAAATTGAGAGCCAAGAAGTGTTCAACAATCAATTTATGTGAATAAATTTTAAAAGATCCATAACTATCTCAAGCTCTAAGGAGGTGGATAATTAAGTCCATTTCAACTTGGGAAAAAAAGTATAGGATAGGGAATTCATTGGACAAGATAAAAGTATATGAGGAAATCTTGATGGACTGAAAGATAGAGCTTTTGAGATTTTAGGATTTAATGTTTCTATAAAAATTTAGCACTCCGAGAGAAAACAAGATTGGTTGCCATCTTCTTCCCAATTTATTACAAAAAGAAAGGATTTAGTAACTTAGAAGGCTTATTAATAAAAATAACTCGGTCATACCTGATCATTCTCTTGGTTCTTTGACCGATCTGCTATCCGTTTGCTAGCCCAAAGATACTAGTGGAGAAGAATTTTGTTAACTTTATACTTTTTCTTTTAGCACAACCTTATGGCCAATCGTCTGTGGATGGTCTATTTTTTTATTCATTTCATATTTTAGCTTTACCTCTAAAATAATTTATGATTTTAAGTCAATTACACTAATGACTTCTCATTCAATATCTTGTTTATTAAACTTTAAAATTTCATGAAGTTGTACATTAATAGCATTATGCTTTTTTTTTATTTAATGCGATTGTGATTGGATACAAGAAAGCAAGTTTTTGCTCTTCACGGGAACTCTCTTATTTATAATGATATGACATTTAAAGTTCCTTGATGCATCGATTCCTTAAAGATTCGGATAGCATTCCAATCTCAATCCCTCTGAGATGATAACTCTTAAATACCTTATATGTTTAATCAAATCATTGACGTCATTTTCCTCCAATTGTAATCATTTCTGACCTCTTAAAGTTGGGCCTTCTAATTGTATTTATGGTCTGAAGGTGGAAGAGTCTAGCCCTTTGTACGCGTCGATTAGGCCTCGATCATGTGACATTGTAAATTATGCATAGTACAGCCTTATAGCCTTATTTATCATAATAATTAGTCCTTGTGGAAAAAAAGGCATCTCCTTTGCGCTTCTCTATGATTCTATTTTCTTTGACCCTAATTTTTGCTGGACCCATTGGTTTAAAACATCTGATTCAGATGGCTAATAATATGTGACACTAATTTAAATAGATCTAAACTTAATCTAACTTAAACATACAAAATTAAAAAAAGAGAGCGCCTAGCTGAAGAATCTCAATGCGGAATTGATTTACATTGATGGCACGTGATCCCTATGTAAGAATCAAACTGTACATATGAAGTTTGATAGGTTAGATTTATATACATAGAATATTAGTATGACTGTGATTGCCAGCATGTATTTTTGATGTATCCATATAATTTTGGTACACCTACTCACTAGTACGATTTCAATCATCAATATGTTGATGTGCTAGTACGGTTATGATCGTCAACACATACTTAATGACTTATATGGTGTTATCGGTACACTACAAAAAAATTTAAATATAGCGACGCCCAAATGCATCGCTAATGCGTCGCTAAACACCCTATAGCGACGCATTAGCGATGCAATTGCGACGTGGCTACGATGGTCGTCGCAATCTTAATTTGTCACAATTGCGTCGCTTAACAGCGACTCTCTGCGACGCAATAAATGCATTGCAATATATTGCGATGCAATTAAATGCGTCGCAATATTGCGACGCAACATACATGCGTCGCTAATTTTAAAAATATTTTTTAAAAATATTTGCGATGAAAATCTCGTCGCAATTGAGTCGCTAATTAATTAATTTATTTTTTAAAAAAATTTAATTAGCGATGCATTAGCGACTTAATTGCGTCGCTAATATTTCTAAATTATTATTATTAAATATTACAAGGGCATGCATCAAGTTCGACCTCAGTCACCCTCTCCGGCCAGGCGTCCGTGTTCAAGGGTTGAATCACCCATTTTGGCAGTCATTTGTGTATGAGAGTTTGGAGGGCATTTGTATGACTTGCGGCACTCTGCATCTGGGAGGCCCGTGTTTGTCGCCAGAGAAGACTGAGGGAGCGAGCTCTGTGTCCAACCTTACTTTTGGACTTTGGCTTGTTGCTGTTCACCAAAGGAGAGGTGCCTCGGCTTCTCAGGTGGCTGATAAGGGGGTGACGCAGCCGAAGGCCTCTACGACATCTTCGATTCCTTGTGCGGCTGCCCTAAAAAAGAAGTCCGGGCTTCGGTTGGGCAATAGAGCTCAGGCTGATGGTTGGGAGTCGCCGGTGAAGCTGGCTCGCCGGAGGTCATCATCGGCCTTGAAGGTGGTGATTGATCCGGCTGAAGAATCGAGCCATTTCGGGGGTGATTTGGAGATTTCTTCAAAAGGGAAGGAGGCCGTGCCGATTCTTCGTGGGCATGCCGGTTCTGAGCCTCAGGATTCCAAGCTGCTTATTTCTGAGAAAGATGGCTCCCAGGGAAATTATCTGAATCAGCCTATTGTGACTAAGAATCCCTTTGCCTCTCTTGTATTGGATGCGGGTGTGGAAGGTCACCGAGGCTGTAGGGATGCTTGTCCAGGCCCTTTAAAGCGAGCTAGACCGGAAGTCTTTTAGGCTTCGTGGTCTAATTCCAAATTGGATAAGCGGAAGGGTAAAGGGAAGGTTCCTTCTTCCAAATCTGGCGGGGTGTCTAGCTTCATCCTTCTCAGTTGGTTCTGACCCCATGTTGCCAGGATGGTGTCCAGGAGCTGGGTGGGAACCTATCAGTGAGGAGTGTCGGATTTTCTTCGAAGAATGCTATTGGAGTTATTGAGGGCCTGAGCTCAGGGTCCTTAGCTACAGTGCAGCCTTCCCGTTCCATTGAGACAGGCTATGCTTCTGAAGGTCAGTAGGCTTGTCCATTAATGATGTCTGATGCAGGCTCCTTGTTGAAAGGGGAACTTGCCGATAGTATTATGATGGACCAGGGTGGGTCCCAGCCTCCTCCAGTCTGTGAATGAAGATCCTAGTTTGGAATGTCAGAGGGGCTCGAAATCCTTCATTTCGATCCTCTTTTACTAGATTATTGCAGTTATATAATTTTGATATATGTGTCCTCCTAGGGCTGTCGGGTGATAGTCTAGCCTGGTTTCATAGGCAGATTTCCCGTTCTTGGTCCTCCTATGTTGTGGAGGCTGAAGGGTTGTCGGGAGGAATGTTGGCTATCTGGCGTGCCTCTGCTGCAAAGATTGATGCTTTCCATCAGTGTAACCAGCAGATTGGCCTTAGGATCTCTGAGGGGACTTCAGACCCTTGGCTTCTATCGGCTGTTTACACAAGTACAGATTACCGGGAAAGAAGGGTTCTTTGGTCTGATCTGTATGCCCTCCTTGCTCAAGGTATTCCGTCTATCATAGCTGGGGATTTTAACTGTATCACTGAGGCTTGTGAAAAATGTGGGGGAAGACGGGTTATTGGTTCAGCTGATATCACTAAATTTAGAACCTTCATCGGTTATTCTGGGCTGTTGGACTTGGGGTTTTCTGGTCCTCAATTCACTTGGTGTAATAATCGGCAGGGGTCTGCTCGTGTCTAGGAGAGACTTGACAGAGCTTTGGCTACACCTCAGTGGCTTCAGAGATATCCTGCGGTTTCTGTCACTCACCTCCCTAGGATTGCATCCGATCACTGTCCCATTATGATTTCCACAGAGGTTAATCAGCAGCTTCGAAAACAATTTAGATTTGAGAAGTTTTGGACTGGCCATTCTGCCTCGTTCTATCATTTCTCAGATATGGCATACTCCTGTTAGGGGTAATGCAGTTTATCGGTTATCGCGGCGCCTTAAGATGGTGAGACACAGGCTGTCTAGATGGAATCGGCTGGAGGTGGGTGATCTGGTCAGGCAAGTTGAAAAGGTCGAAAATGATATTAGTATATTGCAGGCTAAGGAGGATCAGGAGGGCTTTTTGTTGGAGTCAGATCTCTCCTCTCTTAGGGAGTTGCTTGCTCGTCATCACTCCCTTCTTCGGCAGCAGGAGGTCTACTGGTGGCAGAGGTCCAGGGTTCAGTGGATTTGTGATGGGGACCGTAACACTAGATTCTTTCATCAGGCTACTCTGAAGTGGCATGCGGCTAATAGGATTCGGAGGTTATTTGATGATGATGGTCACATTCAGGAGGACATCCATTCTATCAGGGATCTGCTTCTACACTTTTTTCAATCCAGATGGGCGGAGTCTACCGGTGACGGGGGCCCGGTTGTTCAGGTTCCGGATTCTAGGAAGGTTTCTTTCTCGGAATATGATATGCTTATCAGGTCGATTTCAGCTGATGAGATTAGGTTGGCCCTTTGGGCGCTTGGTCCGGATAAGGCCCCTGGCCCTGATGGATTTCCGTCCTTCTTTTATCGTCACTATTGGGATATTGTTGGGCAGGAGGTGGTTCAGGCCATTCAGGACGTCTTCCAGGCTAGATATATTCCTTCGGACTGGAATCAGACCTTTATTACTTTGGTGCCTAAGCGTATGGATGCTTCTTCCGCAGCACTTTCGGCCTATCAGTCTTTGTACTACCTTGTATAAGGTATGTGCTCGTCTTTTAGCCCGCCACCTTTGTCTCGTGATTCCTTGTCTCATTTCTGCTGAACAGGGTGCTTTTATTAGAGGGCGCTCCATTTCGGATAATGTCCTCATAGCTCAGGAGTTTATGCATGATCTCCAGAGAGCCTCGGCCAGTCGAAGTCTTATGGCTGTGAAGCTCGATATGGAGCGAGCTTATGATAGAATGAGTTGGGCCTTTTTGCAGCGTTCTCTTCTGGAGTTTGGGTTTGATGGGCTATTCATAGAGTGGATTATGGCTTGCATTCAAAGGCCTTCTTTTCTCTGATTGTCAATGGGAGCCCGTCTGAGTTCTTTCGCTCCTTTGTGGGTCTCCGGCAAGGATGTCCTTTATCTCCTTTACTGTTTATCCTGGCAGCAGATGATCTTTCTCGAGCTTTATGGCAAGCCCAGTCAGATAGGCGGATTGTCCCTTTTATGGCTGGCTCCGGGGGTCCCTCTGTCTCTCATCTCCTCTTCGCTGATGATTGTATCATTTTGGGCCAGGCCTCTATTAATAATGCGGCTTCTTTTCACTCTATTATTCAGCGTTATTATCAGGCCTCGGGTCAGAAGGTTAATCTTCTAAAGTCTTCCATATGTTTTAGCCCGAAGGCTTCTAGAAGAACCAGGGAAGCCATTCTCAATCTGTCGGGGATTACTTCTCAGACTGACAGGCTTATGTATTTGGGGATCCCTATAACGGGGAGACGCCCCGTTGTTATGATTACTATGAGATTGAGAGGCGGGTTCGCCAACGCATTGAGGGATGGCAGGTCACTGGCCTTTCGATGATGGCGAGGGTTATCATTATTCGTTCGGTTCTTTCATCCCTTCCCCTCTACCTCCTATCTAATGCTGCCATTCAGATTACTTGTCTGAGGAGGATTGAACGATGCTTTCGAGATTTTTTATGGGCTTCTACGCAAGAAGGTCATGGTATTCATCTCCTATCCTGGGACATGGTCTGTTTGCCTATCCTTGAAGGTGGTCCCGGGATACAGTCTCTGATTGTTAGACATGATGCCCTTCTAGCCAGACATGCCTCGAGATTCCTTCTGGAGATGATGCGTGCGAGGTATGGTGACTGGTCATCTGTCTCGCATATTTCTCCGCCTCGGGGATGCTCCTTCTGGAAGGAGGTTTGTCGTTATGGTCAGGCTATCTCGGAGAATATCTCGTGGATGATAGGAGATGGTTCATCGATTGATGTTATTCAGGATACCTGGCTTTCTGAGCTTCCACTCTCTCGGTGGCCCTCCTTTATTAGTATTGATGCCCCTGCCTGTTTAAAGGTTAAGGATTTGATTTCCTCTGACCCCCCTGCCTGGCATATTCCCTCGGTGATGAGTTTCTTTGGTATCGAACTATCTCAGCGGATTCTCTCGATGCCTCTTACTCCTGACCGTTTATCTGATTCCAGGCTCTGGCAAAGATCCTGTTTCTCTAAGGCCCCCTCTAGGGATCTGATGAAGTTGTTCAGGCCTCAGCCCCAGCGGTCGGAGGATGCTGCGTGGATATGAAAGCTTTCTATTATTCCCAGGGTTCAGCTATTTATCTGGAAGCTTCTGTGGGACTGCCTGCCAACCTGCGTTCTTCTTTCGCAGAGAGGTTTACCTATTCAGCCGATCTGTCCTTTATGTAGTCTGGAGGAGGAATCGTCTGATCATGTTATTTTCACCTGCCCCAGAGCTAGATGGGTCTGGCATATGATAGGCTATTCTTTCAGACATGATAGCTCGGGCTCCTTGTGCTCCTCTTTCCTTCTTAATCTCCAGAGGGGACTCCAGCAGAAGAAAGCTCTTTGAGCTGCCACGGCATATCATATCTGGCTGTCCAGGAACCAGCTCATTTTCTTTGATGATGCTATTTCTCCTCACATGATTGTCAGGAAGATTAGATTATTGGTGGCGGACTGTGCTCGTGTTGGTTCTGACGACTCTGGCCTTTGGGGTTCCCCTGCTGCTTTGGCAGCGAACCGGCATACGGTTTTCATCTCCTGGGAACCCCCCCTCCAGGGTTCGTCAAAATCAACTTTGACGGGAGTATTCGTGGTAGAGCTGCTGGTTCTGCTTTTATTATCCGTGGTCCTCATGGTGAATTACTGGCAGCGGGAGGTTTTGGTTCTCTCGACTCCTCTGTCCCCATGACCGAGCTTTATGCGGCATGGGCTGGTATTTCTTACACCACTCGGACTCTTCATGCTCAGAGGCTCTTCATTGAGGGTGACTCCATGTCAGTCATTTCTTGGCTGAAGAAGGAGCATAGCCCTCCTGGTTGTGCTAATCCGATTCTCTGGGATAGTTGGACTATACTGCGGGAGGTGGATTATGCCCAGATTCGTCATATTTACCGTGAAGCCAATTCGGCGGCGGACTGAGTGGCTACTTCCGTGGCCTAGCATGCTGGATCATGAAATTGGAGGCCGGGCGACTCCTGCCCTTCTCTTTTGCAACAGATTTTGTACTCCGATATATCTGGACTGATTTGCACTAGACTAGTATGATCACCCATTTGTACCAAAAAAAAAAAAAAGTAAATTATGATTTTATATACATATCTAAGTGATCCACTCGCAAATTGGGATTACTACTTTATTTTAAGCTGAAGACTACAGGAGTGGAGTCTCCACACCATCGTGGAAACCATCTATTTACAGCTTGGAAAGTTGGATTAGATTGTCGCCTACTGAAACTGGAGGACCACTTACCAGTTACCACTGACTTTTTTTTTTTCAAAAGTACCTTTAACCAAAAGAACCCGTCTTCTGACGGTTCACCACTAGGGGTCCGTCGGCCACCACGCAGAAAGATGGAACGAGTGAAGAAAAGATTCCCACCACTTATCCTTGTGCGCGATATCATCTATTGGCTGGACGCGTTATCTTTAGCTTGTCGACACGGGAAGGAAATTTGATTTTTTTCATTTGCTTCTTTTCCACGAGGGAATCACTTCTTTCGCACGAGGCCTTGTTAGAGCCAATTTTTTTTTTTTTTTTTACATCAGTGATCGATAAAAGCAAGCCAAGAGGTGTGATATTTGGGCCCACAGCTCACATATATGTCTTCATCACGGTGGTGAGCATGTTTAAACAAGAGTGCGCTGGTTTGGTTTTTCCCATTTGTCTCTTTTCAGCGAAGAATCCATTCCATCTGAGACTAAACCAATGTGACAAAAATTTCAGAGTTTGATCACTCGATACCTTGATCCAAAAAAAAAAATAAATCAGAAGTTCTCGAAATTTGTATTTTTATATACAAAGGCCGATTTTATACATCTGTTCTTTAACATCGTTAAGCTATTTTGAAATCTATTTGAAGGATAATCTAAAAATTTACTACGATATGATCATCAATTGTTCAGGCTGAGCATAGCTTAAGCCTTGCTCAGCTATCAAGCTGGGTTTGTAATATTCTTGAATGAGCCAACTCTGAAGTTGAACCACAACTCGATGGCTCATCTTAGAGCCCGTGAATCTCAAAAGACGGACTGGTGTTTGGTTCATTTTTGTAATCGAATGAGCTTGAGTAAGGTCATCAATGAACTAAGCCGTGGTCATGCATAACCGTGTCAAACTGCACGCCATGAATGTATATTTTGAGAGTCCAGTGAACGTTATTGGGGCTGCTATCCTTTCTTTTTCATTTGAACTTCTTAGGGAGTGCTCATTGACTCGTTTAGTCTTATCACGGACTTTAGTCTTATCACGGACTTTTGATACCATTGAGGTGGTTCAGATTTCGCACTCACCTGGTGCTGGCTGCATCGGTGCATCAATCATGCCAACCTAGTTGAAGGTTCAGGCAACCTAAATGCACTAAGTCCAACGCTAAGGGCAGGAAATTTAGAATAAATTTTTGTCCCTCATAGTTGTTTGGCCTAAATTTGGAATTTGCCCTTATTTGTGGGTTGATGCGCCTTGACTTTTTGTTTTATGCCCCACGCCTATTCACTTTATTTTCAATATTGCGATCCCATCTTTCTTCTTTATCTATTTTGACCAAATTATTAAAAGTTTTCTATGGTTCATGATTATAGCTGCAAAGATGGTCTCGCAATATCCTCACATGTTATTTGTTAACTAATTTAAAGTGCGGACAAGGAAAAAGGCTGGAGGAGGAAGAGGATGGCTCCCCTCCCCTCCCCTCCCTCCCTTTGATCATTTCACAAGAATAGAGTAGAGTAAATGCATGGGATGTGATTCTTTCAAGGAGGGGACCCTCTTCCAAGGAGGTTGTTGTCATGCCCTAGTCCTAGTCCTCCCTCACACATGAGCTAGTATCGAATCCAATCCATCCGTCAAAGAGGATTCAGTATTCATGTGCAGTCTAAGATCATTAAAGGAGAGAGAGTTGATGCTTGATAGCTGTGGGGAAAATGGGTCGTTGGGTGGAGCGGTGAATCACGCTTGCATGGGGGCTCCTCATGGAGATCTCTAGGGGGGGTTGGGGTTGGGGTGGGGAGTTGGGACCCCACCTCGGCGGCGTCTTCTATTAGTTCTCTGGAAAGGGTGGCGACCGAGCACGGCCTCGGCCTCGGCCTCTTGTATTTTTATTTTTATTTTTATTTTTATTTTTACCGTTGAAAATTACGCATGGATGGAGTTATTAATATTTTACGGCTCCAGCTCCATTCTTATCTTTTCCCACAGACACAGACAGTACTTCTTTTAAATGGCATTCTGTTTCGGTCTACGAATATGCCGTTTTGTCTTTTAATCTTTATTACGGTGTTACGATGGCGTCCGGTTTAGAATATTGGTTGGGACTAATCTCCGTCCTCGTTTGAGATTAAGCAAAGTTTTGATGAAAATACTACATAAGAAAAAATTATTAGAAATACTATACATGATGCCATATGTTCGCATTAATGGAATGGACATAAAGGTCCTTTACTTTATAAAATATTAAAAAAATTACAATAACTGATCAATATTTTGAAGCCTTGACGTTAAGTGCTTTAAAAAGCTAGAACAACATGCATGTGGTAGTAGGAAATTTGGTTCAAGATGGTGTTGGTGATTACGCCAAATTCAATAATGTTAATAATTGAGTACTAATGGTAAACATTTTATTATTTTTAATTGGCATTTTTTAAAGACCTTATTTGGCATTATCTTGGAGGGGGAAAAAAAATCATGGGCTGGAAAACCCATATAGCTTAAATGTAGCGGAACTTTTTAAATAATGTCAAGGCTAGCATCAATTTTGTACTAGCATTCTATCATGCATAAGGTCTAGACCTTGTAGCAAGCAAAATGAATAGATTAGTAAAAATTCTTAAATCACCGAGATTCCTTTGTCTAGCCTTAGTAATCTTGTGAAAAAAAAAAAAAAAAAAATGCAAAGTTGGACGTGGGGCACACTCACTAGGAATAGAATAGACACATTTCAATGGTATACATTTTAATTTAGTTACCACTTATATTATTAGCAGGGATGATATTGAGTTGGTCTGGATTTAGATTTAGCTAATAAAATATATATTTTTGGGTCTAGCGCAATTCGATCTCCCAAGTTTTCATTGTATTAATTTGTTGTACCATATAGGATTGTAATCATGTTATCTAAGGTTGGGCAACATCTATTTTTTTTTTTAAGTTCAAAGAAATCTAAACTATAATATATATATATATATATATATATATATATATATCTATATAGTAGCTTTATAATATTTACAATTTTAGCGATGTAATTGGCTTAACTCTGCCATATGTTACTCCGGTTGGAAGGAAGGTTTGAAGTGGCAAAACTAGCTCAAAACTAACTGTAATATTTCATATGATCTATGGAAAGTGAAAATTCCTCAGAAACTTATTGCAAGTAAGACCCTATAAAAATAAAAAGGCTATAAAATTGTATGCCATCAAAGCTTAGCACGCGTTTGAAAATTCGCGATATAGCAAAATTTTGCAGATAAAACCTTGTAAAGTAAAAGTTAAAAAGTTAAACTATGTCTCCGAAATCGATCCAAAGACGTCGGTCGCCCGACGGACTAGTTTCTCGTGAGGTAAATTTTGCCTTCCTGGCTTCCGATAGAGCCCAGTCATTCTTCTTTCCTTGTCTCCCTTCTATGGTTTGAGCAGCCTCCGGCCACCTCCGTCTCATTCTAGATGATGGCATTGCCAATGCTGGGTTTTGGGAGTACTGTGGCAGAAGGTACGTCCTTTATGGTTCTCTCTAATTTTGTTTTCCCATGACCGTTTATTTTTATAGGGCTTGGGAATTAGTGTTTGTTGGGCCTCTTTGAAGTGCTGGAGAGGTCAAGTACTTGTATTGGTGACGCTGGATTCCTCTAGATATTTAAGAGGGAATCTCTTCTTCGACATGAGCCTCGTTAGAGGCAACTTTTTAAAACCATTTGCCTATTAAAAAACCATTTGCTGGGTATTGGTGCACCAGCGTCCTGCATGTTAATTTCTAAGTGGAGGTACGTTTTTTTATTTATTTATTTCTCTCTTGCCAAGAGGGAATCTCTTCTGCCACATGAGCCTCATTAATTAGAGCCACCTTTTAAAACCATTTGCCTCATAAAAAATCATTTGCTGGGCATCGGTGCACCAGCGTCCTGCATGTTAATTTCTAAGCGGCAGGGTACGCTTTTTTTTTAATTTATTTTTCTCTTTGCAAGAGGGAATTCTCTTCTTCCACACGAGCCTCATTAGAGCCACCTTTTAAAACCATTTGCCTAATAAAAACCATTGCTGGGTATTGGTGCATCCTCCTCCATGTTAATTTCTAAGCAGGTACGTTTTTTTTTTCCTCTTTCCAAGAGGGAATCTCTTCTTCCACATGGGCCTCATTAGAGCCACCTTTTAAAAACCATTCGCCTCATAAAAAATCATTTGCTGGGTGTTTGGGCACCAGCCTCCTGTCTTCCGTGCGGATAGACTTCCATGCCCTCTCGCTTCCCCAGCAACACAGACGCTCTCTCTCTCTCTCTTGATCTCCCCCCCTCCCTCCCCTTAATTTCTCTCTCCTAAAAAGTCTCTCTCTATTATCATATAGAGAAGTTATCATGTAGGATGTAGCCAAATTTGGCTAGGAACATTTCTTTCACAACGTATACGTATGATTAAAATTCAATTTTAAGATGCTTAAAAAAATTGTAATATATCTAATTAGAGTGAGGTAAGCACCTATATTTACTTTCTTAAATTTAAAAAAATCAATAATTTATATACGCAAATGTAATTTATATGAATTGGATGTTATAATAAAATTATCTATATTTAAGATAAAAAATTTATTTTAAATTAAAACAAAATTTTATCTTATAATTAATATTTTAATTATGTTATGAATTCTATCCTTATATAATTATTGATTGCCTTAATTGCGCTAGATCCGGGATGAGCATATTTTTTGATAATTAATCTCGTTAGATTACTTTATCATGATTAGAAATATAATGCAAGATTTTTGTTCCATCATACTTCATGCATGTGATTAGAATTGAGGCATGATAAGGTTTCTAAACTATGTAGCATTACAAATAATTCAAGAGTAATAAACGTGAAACATGTTTAAAAATTTTAATAGAGTCATTAGTTATTTGCGATAACTATTTAATCTTTCATAAAATGTGTCGAAAGAAAGAAAAATAACAACTTTCATCACCACTAAAGGTAGGGTTGCATTGTTTTGCTATATTTTGAGAAAAAAAAGTACTAAATCCTATGCAACGTTAGTGCAACATACACTTCTGTCTCATTATAATGGATAACAGTAACCCTATGGTGGGTGCAATATAGTTTAAATGTAATGGAACGCTTCAGCTCTAAATAATATCAAGGCTAGCATTAATATTGTACTAGCATTCTATCATGTGTAAGCGATAAAAAAGAATGAAATCGTCGAGATTCCTTTAATTGTCTAGCTTTAGTACACTCGTTAAAAAATGCAAAATTAAACTTGGGTGCATAGTCACTGGAGCATTTAAAATAAAATATACATTTTTCAGTGATATACATTATAATTTAGCTGCCACCTGAAAGACTTTTGCTTTACATTATTAGTAGAGGCGATATTGAGACAGGCCTGGATTTAGATTCATGTAGTAAAAATATGTATTACATTTGGCTGAGTACATATGGGATTTAGAAATCCATCAAGCACCAAATTTATATCTTGAAGAGTTGATCAAGCTAGAACTTAGTTGCCTTTTGTGTTTTACCAGATCATTGACGTTATTTCCTCCGGTATCCTTTCCATCATTCTGGAGTTGGGCCTTCTAAGTGCATCTATGGTTTCTTTATTAGATTTTTTTGTTGAAAATCTAAGCTCACAAGCGCCATGGCTGCCTAAAGGACAGTCTAGTCATTTGCATGCATTGACTTGGCCTCGTGTGAAAAACTACATTGTAAACTGTGCATGGTATATCCTTATTTATTGTCACGCCCCAGCCTAATAACTGGGTTAAACATGTGACATGGCCGTGTAATTACTTCTAGGTTTAACTTTAAAATTTATGCAAGGCCAGAAGTTTTTTATACACTTTATCGATTTACTAGTATATTAAAATCCAATTGAATATTATTAACTTGCAAGGCTTATAAATTTTGTCATTTCAAAAGCTAGTATCAAATAATCTGATTTATGTATTTATGCGTCACTCTAGCTTGATCACGAAAAACTAAGCCTAAACATCCTGAGCTTCGTAAAACATGCAACAAACATGTAATGAGCCTTAGCCTTTTAAGAATTCCTTGCATGCACATATATGCACATGTATGCTCATCACAAAATATCAATAAATGATAATATTACATGCATAAGTGAACAAATATGTGATATGCATATCAACATAGCCATTTCCAAAATATCACAAATCCTTTCGGCTCAAATCCATCAATAATATCTTTACCTATGTTTATTATTTTTATTATCCGCAAGATCGATCTTAGTAACTTGGCAATGGACTAACTAAAACCATGCATCAACTTGTAGCATGAAAGTAAATTTGACTATGCTCAACCTATGGTAACAGTCAAATAAATTTCACCTAGCCACACTTCAGCCTATAATGACTGCCATGTCAACCACGCTTTATCCCACGATAACAATAAACATCTAGCCATGTTTTGGCCCTTGATGATAGTCATATATATCCAACCATGCTACAACAACCCATGGTGACAATAAACATCTAGCTACGCTTCAGCCGGCCATGACAGCAAACATACATAACTAGCCCATTACCTTTTCAACATTATCATCATTCTTACTATTTATCAATTCTTAATTTATAAATATAAATTTTAATATCATTTTATCATACCATATAAAATTTTGACTATGTGCATACAATTAATAATCATGCAACACATTTCCATCGTAACATCTTTTCATATTTAAACAACATGATACAGCTACCACATATGTATTAACAAAATATATACGGTCATACCAACAACATTTTGACATGCACCCCCTTCTTGTTATGATAGTTATGATAGCTGTTCATCATGTACATTCCAACCCCTTAGGTGGAGCCTCAACCACACAACGAGCTCCAGCAGCCGCGGTAGCAGCTGACATGCACCAACACCAAATATGCTGAAAGTAGAGCCACCACGTACACCAAAAATGCTTAATGTTAGTCCATTGTTCACAACACTGCTAATAAAATCAGATAGCACTTGTCCACAACCTTTTAATAAGGTCAACAAAACATCCATAATCAAGTACCAATGCAGGCTCCCCATAATTCATGTTGATTAGATCACATTTGCCTTCCACTGCAACTATTAATGCCCTTATCAAACTGGAGAACAGCTGAGCTCCAGGTGCAACTCCATTGAGCAACGGTTCCTCAAGATGGAAGGCAATTGAAAAACCAGCAACCTGGGTGCCAAATGGTGAACAATCTGTTCCTATCCTTAACAAGATTTCCTTCATTATAAATATTAGTAACAAAAGAGCAAGCCTTTCACCTTGTATATATGCCAAGCTTTCAGCTCAAACCTATGGTTTGTCAAAAGAATAAAACCAACTAATTTTCCATGTGCTGAACTATCTTCAAGATTATGTGCGTCAACCCTCCAAACTTCGCCATTGCATCAAACAACAATATCAATTATAGGTCCCCTGTGATCAATCAAAGCTTTCAGCTTTTTCCTCGGGAGAATCAAGCCTATCTTGAAGGTCTTTGCGAGCCCCTTTTTAGCTTGCTTCAAATCTTCTGTTTCACCATATTTCTTGTCCCTCCAAAATTACTTCTCGATTTTTTCCCACACTAATCCTACTTCTTGTTCTTTTCTTTCTTTTAGGCATTTGATCAAACACTAGGGAGGCATCATCAAGACCTAACCCATCAAGTTCTAGTTCTCATCAGTCCACCCATTTGCTTACTTCACCAGCCTCCAAGCAGTCACTAGGCATGGTCAAGGATGGTGATCGAGTAATTCATGTTGGACTCGAGCTTGAAGATAACGGTTATAGAGGAGATGGGCGGAATTTGCGGGGTTATGAAGAGGAGTGTTATACTACCAAGGGTTGGGGGTTGCATGCAGTTTGGGTAGGAAGATTATTACATCTATCATAATAGCTAGTCCTTGCGGAGGAAAGACACCTTGTTTGTGGGTCTTTTTGATTCTCTTTCCTTTGATTCTAATTTTCGTTTGGCCTCTTTGGGAGTCTGCGGGAGGTAAAGTTCTTATATTAGTGACGCTTTTGCTTTCTAATGATTGGCTTTTATTTTTATTTTTATTTTTATTTTTTGGATTGCAAGGGCTTGAAGATGGTGATGTTTTTTAATTCATTTCCATGAAAAGATACTTGAATGCTATTCCACCAGGGTTGATTGGGTAACATGGCAATTTGAACAAATAGAATGTGTAGACTAAGAATGAGCTTTTAAGATGCAATGAACTAGTATTTGGATATTAAGGATTCCTATAAGCCATGAATGGAAGCAAATTATGATTTTATATATAGATCTAAGTGATCCACTTGCAATAAGCTACTTGTGTGGGACTTTTGAGGCCGTACACGAAAAATTTTCAGATACAATGAAATAACAAAAATTAAAACAAATACTCCGTCCAATAGTATAATGCATGCTAAAATGTGGGAATTTTTATTGGGCTTAGACCCATCACATTCCTTTTGTATTCTTATTATTATTATTATTATCAAAGTCTTGGGATGCTTAGGATCATAGATGAATTGTGTCTAGAGTGCGAAAGAAGAGATACGAAAGATTTTAGAGCTTCTATTGGAGAGAGAGGTATATACAATTAAAGATTAATCAGGTCATTGTCAAAAATAATTGAATTTCAACTGAAAATACATATGATGGCCAATACTTAAATGATTTTTGAAAAGTTGGTTAACTGATAATTCTTGTACATTAAATAATGTTAATTAAATATTGATGTACTAGTAAGTGGTAATATAAAATAAAATAAAATAAAATTCGGTCTTGCATAATTTTGGGTTAAACCTATAGGTTTTGTGGCCGCATCACATGTTCAAACTAAATAGTGGGTTGGGACACAACATATATCTTGACAAATGACCACATGTTCAACCTAATTAAATAGTGGGTTGCGACGTAACACATATTCTGGCAAATGATGCCAAGTAGGCCCCGAAAACATAATTGGCAACCGTTTATAATTTTCTTCTCGCAAACAAGCTGCGATTGACCACGCACAAGGAACTACTAGTATGACCCTTGCTGCTTCTTTTTCATGATCGATAGCTCCTGAATCTAATTCCCATATCAATACATAATACCATGACTGAGGATGCATAAAGGCCAACTTGATACTACATCAAGCCTAGAAAGGTATCTGATATATCTTCATAGCTTTAAAACCTTACCCTCTTTTAAATTGAGGAATTCTAAGGACCCTTCCTAGAGGCCTATGCAAATGCCATTCTCCCCTTCAAGACCTTGCATCTATGTAGTTTCGGTTTGGGCTCTGCCAAGTTAGCACTCCATATGAGATCAGAAATATTTAACTAGTTGTACTAGTAGAAATCAAAAAGGAGCTTTTTATTCCAAAGATTGGTCAATAATTTATGCTTTATAGTCTTCTATTGACAAATTTATTATCAACCAACAATACATTTGATATATCAGATGATCTAGTATTCCTTACCACCAGTGCCATCGAATCCAAGTTTCAGACAACTTCAAGTATAGGTTTCAATACTAAATTTCAATATTCAGGGCTTCTGCTCAAGAACATGAGGACTTATGACTTATAATTTGACATCAAAAATTTGTTCAACAAAATAAGCAATGCATTACCTAAGGGAATCCATCTTCGAGGAGCTATGTTAGATAAGAACACATTTACTGACCAAAAGATCAACATGTATATAACAAAGCTCTTGCAAATATTATAAATAGAAACAAACACAACCATGTTCTTAGATCCATCAATGGTGATGCTCCAGAATTTATATGCAGTCATATTCATTCTTACATTTACAATTTATTAAATCATCATATGAAAACTGATATGATTTTGTTAAATTCATCTTAATGAAATTAAACAAATGAAATTGCTAAATTTACACCAATTACAACAGCAATCAATAATTGTATCTAACTTTAGAGAGTAACACATAGGAATCATTAGACAGATTGAAACACAATGAGACTTTGTACAAGAAGGAAGCAGAAAAAGGAAAGATGCAAAATGTTGAAAGGTAGAATTGGTTGCTAATAAGACCGCTTCATCAAGGAAGACAATATCCATTCAATCGATTGAGGAAAATTGAAGTGATTTACGTATACCTGGATCGTTAGCGCCAAATGAAACATGGTTTAAGCATCCATGCAACTCATCAAGTCCCTTTCTTGTTATGTAGCTAGAGCAATTTATATCAAGATCCATTTCGAAGTAATTATACTTTTATCCCCTATGAAACCAAGGTGATGTATGAACCACAATATATGGAACAAAGATGTTACAAGTAAAAAATTGTTAATAATGTACCAAAAAATCAAAAATATTTACAGAACGTGTGCTTGTATCTAGTGTGAGTTGTGTAGCAAAAAGAGCAACTGTTTGCAGAATGAATGATGATGACGAAATCCTCAAGGTGAACCAATCTGGTTGGAACAATAGCAAACAGGCTTTTATTGCTCTCAAATCTTTTCTTTATGTAGTTTCTCGCATAGTGAATTAAGTTTAATTCTGATTAACATAATTTTGATAACCATATCTAGAACTTTTCATTAGATTCAGTTTTAAGCGAACCAACCATTTCTATAGAGCAACAAAATTGTTCGTCTTTGGTGGCAAGTCAAAATACAGAATCTGCCTAATTGTCTTGTAGTTGTAACCGAAACTATTAGATCTTTGCATAAGTATTCACTTGGCAGTAAGTAAAAATGTGTGTGGTTGTTCATCCAGAAATTTCAATTAAAATGATGTGGGGACAATTAATATGTAATCTTCTATTATCACTTCAGCCAATTAGGTCACCCCGTATTTTGAGATAGCTTATGCAATCACTCCCCTTACATGATTACACATAAGCAAACTTGGTTTCTTATGCCACTGTAAGAATGATGAAAGTCATATAGACAAGCACAAGAGCCTTCTATTAAGTATGCACTTGCCTAATTGTTGGACTTGAATAAAGTGGGCTTCTTGACTAAGGGTGAAAAAAATAGATTCGATCCATTTATTTGACCCATATTCAACCAACCATAAATGGGTTTGGATTTGGATTAAATGGATTGTAAACTGATTGACCCATTTAAACTTGTATATTAAGTGGGTTGGATTTGGGTTAATGTCCTTAACTCGTTTAAGTAATTAGTTGGGTCGGGTTAGATCGAATTGACCCATTTATCCAATAATTTATATTACTCATCAATAGGTTAAACAAGTTAAATAGGTAAAATGGGTTAAAAAAGTTGATGTTTGACATTTTTATTATTGATTAACAGGTTAGACAGATTAAAGATCGCATCGGATTACTCATTTATTAGACAAGTTAGGTTCGAATTTGAAAATTTGATCCATTTAATAATGGATTGGGTTTAGGTTGCTAGTTTTTATAGCTAACCTATATTAGATATGATCCATTTATGATCCAATCGAATTCGTTTAGTACTCTATTTTTTTTTCATCTATAAAAAGAAAGCATGCCTCCCTCACTAGATTAGCTTGGCTACTCGGCTCTTGTAAGACTTCTTCCATGTGGAGCTAGCATGGGTCTTTAATTCAGTATCAAAACTCAAAGCCCAGTCCAGAAGGGGACTAAAAGGATTGAATAGACCGATGAAAAATCCTTCTACACTATGTCCGGTGCAGAAGTATGGGCACCATGCATGATTATTGGCTGCGCGCGCATGTGACCATGTATGCGATGCAAAAATAAAAATAAAAATATTCGAACACGTGCAAACACATGGGCATGGTTAGAAAGAACTTTCCTGGACCAATACTTCTTTTTTCCCATCTTCTGCACTGATATCAGTGACTAAACCACAACTGCTAATGATGGGATGGAGAAAGAACTCCCGTCAGATTGGCTCCATCTCTCCCCAGTATCTTGCATCTGTTTTCTTGAATTCAATTCAAGAGCTTATGGATGTGTATATATCATGGTCATGCATCCACATGCATAATGACTGCATTAGACGATCTTATTGTTTTATTAGATTTTTTAGTTTTACATTGGGTCAACTTAAGCGAATATGATGCGGTCAAAGCTATTTCAGGATTTGAGCATATAAAAACATGATAAATAATCAATCAAGCACTGCAACTTCTTTTTTTGCAGGTTTTAAAATCCTTAAAAAATTCTTTATTTGATTTTTATAGCCATAATTTTCTTTGAACAGGTAACTGCTTCAATCATGACCGTAAATGTTAAGAATTGAGCGCAAAATAGAAAAATATGTTGAGAGTGGGAAAGCACTAGTTTTTCATTACAAGCTTGTACAGGCTTCTGCACCACTCAAATGGAGATCCCAAAGTTTAACTGACACAGCCATTGCTTCCAACCCTTTTCTGTAAGGAACATTCAAGTCCATTGGCAAACTTTTAAGCTTTCTGCTTCACCATTTACAAACATCTGGAAAGGACTTGATGGTATCAGTCTGTAGGAAAGTCATCGAACAATGGATGGAAAACAAAGCCACTTTACCAAGAGGAAAATATTTATAGGGTCGATATGCAACTTACTCTAATGCTATGTTGAATTTGAGGACAACTCTCTTTGTCAAATCTTTGGAATAGCTTTGAAATTGAATGCAAGAACCGTCCCTTCCCCATTGCAATCACCAAGGATCGATCATAGCAATGGAACATATAGACAGCTGCCAGAAGAAATGATAAGACATACCAAACAAATATCTTTCATGCATTCTATTGTAGGGTTTATCAAAGTATATCTGAAACGAATCAGTAGCCACGGTATTTTGTCAAGCATGGATTGGAGCAGTAGATTACTTCTTATTTCTCCAGTGAAATTGAGTGAACCACCAAGTCAAGAGCCCTAGATGCATATTGCCCTAGATGCATATTGCACCTAATATTGTCAGAATCATTAGATAATTTTGTTGGGTAGCGCGGAATACCCCCAAGATCACGGCTATAGCGTATAGAGTAATGCAAAAATTTTTTACCGTTCTAATCTATGAGTATAAGATTATACCTTCAGACTTGAACGCTGGAACACTTCGATTTGATTGCTCGACCTCAACCTTTTGGCCTTCCGCCGTATTCCCGAAATACCTTCTTCTCACAAGATGGTGGGATCTCTCTCGGCCGACCTAGGGTTTCTTGCTTTTCTTTTTTCTCAAAAGCGTTAACCCTAGCAACCAATTGAGAGGGTATTTATAGGGCTACAACAGGGACCAAATAGGCAAATATGAAAAGGACTTCCCACGTAATTAAATCTCCTAATCCTATCCCGGGTTAGGATTTAATTACGTAAATTATAATTCATTCCACTAAAGAATTATAATTGTACTCCTAATCATATTCGAATTTATATTTTCGAGCCTTAATATTAAATACTTATTATCTCCCCACGTTAAGATTACAGATATCCACCAATTAAATTTAAATACTGACAATATAATTTAATTGGCTGTTATTATCCTTGAGACTTATCCACTTAACTTATTTGATGTATCGGATTCAAAATCCACTTGCAAGATTTGATACAATCAAAACTTATAAGCTTTCTCAAGGGGATATCATCAGTCCAAATTAACAGGACGTGGATTCCTTCAACTATTAATATTCACCATATACATAATGTTATTGCCCAACCCACTGAGTTTATTGACTCATATAGAATCTCACTCTATGTGTAATCAAAGCAATAATCACTACATACACGTGTCTAGAAATAGAATTCAGATTAAGAGCATAAGTAATCATAATATTCATGAGTTCTAAATTATTTTATAAAGTCAGTATAAAATAATCAACTCAACTGGGTCCTGTTCAATACACACAAAGTGTACTAGCACAAATAGTTAGAATAAACCATTCCCCGTAGTCAAGACAGACCTACTAAATTTGTGCTACAGTTCTACTGATGGTGTGTCCAATTCCATCTAAAACTGTGAACAATAAACTTGTATTCCAAAAGAACCGATGATCTAGTCTTCTGTGTGTAAGCCGTACTCTACACACTAGATCAAATACTCTTTGTGAAATACTAGACACATGCACATATATATAGTAAATGGCACACATTGCTCAAAATGAATTCTCATTAAAAATGTAAAGACATAACATAAAGCATATCTTTTAGTCTATATCTCTATCAATCTCCCACTTAGACTCAAAGCAATGCTTGTACACATCTAACTCCCATGCCCTCTACATGTCTATCAAAAACTTTTGAAGTTAAACTCTTTGTAAAAGGATCTGCCAGGTTGTCCTCAGATGTAACCTTGGTCACCAGCACGTCACCTCTTTGCACGATGTCACGTATCAGGTGATACTTACGCTCAATGTGTTTAGATTTCTTATGGGTCCTGGGTTCCTTCGAATTAGCAACTGCCCCACTATTATCACAATAAAGTGTAATAGGTAATTGCACTGAAGGTATCACACTAAGATCCAAAAGAAAGTTTCTTAGCCAAACAGCCTCTTTTGCAGCTTCAGATGCAGCCACATACTCAGCTTCCATGGTAGAGTCAGCAACACAAGTCTGCTTCACACTCCTCCAGCTAATTGCTCCACCACCCAAAGTAACACATATCCCGAGGTTGATTTCCTAGATTCATTATCTGATTGGAAGTCCGAATCTGTATATCCTATAGGCACAAGACTATCTGCTTGGTAAACTAACATATAATCTTTAGTCCTTTTCAGGTACTTAATTATATGTTTTACTGCAGTCCAATGTTCTCGCCCAGGGTTAGACTGAAATCTGCTAACCATGCCTACGGCAAAACAGATATCAGGTCTAGTACATAGCATAGCATACATTAGGCTTCCTACTGCAGAAGCATAAGGAACTGCCTTCATACTTTCTATCTCATCAGGTGTCTTAGGACACTGATCCTTAGATAGAGAAATTCCATGCCTGAAAGGAAGAAATCCTTTCTTGGAATTATGCATACCAAAACGGGTGAGAATTTTATCGATATAAGTGGCTTGAGATAAGCATATCATCCTTTGCTTGCGATCTCGCAAAAGCTTGATCCCTAGGATGTGACTTGCTTCTCCCAAGTCCTTCATATCAAATTGTCCAGATAACCATACCTTGACCGAAGATAACACTCCCATATCGTTTCCAATAAGTAAGATGTCATCCACATATAGCACCAGAAACACCAAAGTTTTTCATCACGCTTCTTGTACACACATGACTCGTCAGGACTTTGATCAAAACCATAAGATTTAATAGCTTGATCAAAACGAGTATTCCAAGATCTAGATGCCTGCTTAAGTCCATAAATGGACCTCTTAAGCTTGCACACCAAGTGCTCCTGGCCTTTTACTATAAAACCGTCTGGTTGCATCATGTAAATGCATTCGTCAAGATTTCCATTAAGGAAAGCTGTCTTGACATCCATTTGCCAAACTTCGTAATCGAAATGAGCTGCAATGGATAAGAGAATCCGGATAGACTTAAGCATAGCTACTGGTGAAAAGGTTTCCTCATAGTCGATCCCTTCTTTCTGAGTAAAACCTTTTGCAACTAGCCTAGCCTTGAAGGTTTCCACCTTCCCGTCTGCTCCTCTCTTCTTCTTATAGATCCACTTGCATCCGATGGGTTTTACTCCCTCGGGTGGTTCTACAAGATCCCAGACCTGATTAAAGTGCATAGACTCTATCTCTGATTTCATAGCATTTTGCCAAAGAGTTGCATCTTTATCCTGTAATGCTTCATTGTAGCTACTGGGTTCAGTATCCAGTTCATCAGAGATTCTGTCATATGACTCTCCAAGGAACGTATACCGTTTAGGTGTATTTACAACCCTCCCACTACGACGAGGCACAACCTGATTGTATGTGCTAGTAGTAATACGATCTGACTCTGATCCTTGTGCTCCATCAACCTGCACTGGTTCTGAAACTGGTGCATTAATGGTATCCTTTTGTATCAGTTCAGGGTCAGTTCGTGTTACTATACTTCTCCCACTACGAATAGTTATTGGGAAGTTTGGGAACCTACTTTCTTGTGGTGTTTCTGCTTGTACTATTGGTATTAAAGGAGCCTGTCTAGTTTTATCGCCTCTCAACTCTTCTAGAGCAATTTTACTTCTGGGTTTGTGGTCTATAATATAGTCCTCCTCCAAGAATCGGGCATTGGTGCTAACAATGACCTTCTGATCCTTAGGACAATAAAATAAACCACCTTTTGTTCCTTTAGGATATCCAACAAAGAAGCATACATCTGTCCTTGATTCCAACTTATCTGGTTTACCTTTTAGTACATGTGCTGGACAACCCCAAACCCGAACATGTCTTAGACTAGGCTTGCGCCCAGTCCACAGTTCTGTGGGTGTCTTAGGTACTGACTTAGATGGTACCAAGTTAAGAATATATGCAGCGGTCTCTAATGCATATCCCCAAAACGAAATAGGTAAGTCTGAATAACTCATCATAGATCTAACCATATCCATAAGAGTCCTGTTCCTTCTTTCAGCTACACCATTCTGCTGTGGCGTTCTAGGTGCAGACAACTGGGATTCAATCCCAGCATCTAATAAGTAATCTGTGAACTCCCCTAAGAGGTACTCGCCACCACGATCGGATCGTAGTGTCTTGATATTTTTACCATGACGGTTCTCCGTTTCTGCCTTAAAAATTTTAAATTTTTCAAAGCATTCAGACTTACGGCGCATCAGATAAATATACCCATATCTTGAGTAATCATCAATAAAAGTGACAAAGTACTCAAAACCACCTCTAGCTTGGACGTTCATTGGGCCACACAAATCAGAGTGAACCAATTCTAATATCTCCTTAGCTCTATTGCCTTTGGCCGAGAATGGCCGCTTGGTCATTTTTCCTTCTAAGCAAGATTCACAGACCGGTAGTGCCTCTACTTCCAATGAACCTAATGGTCCATCTTGAACCAGTCTAGAAATCCGTCTTAGATTTATATGACCTAGGCGCAAGTGCCAAAGATAAGTTTGATTCATTTCAGAAGGATGTTTTCTCTTACATGGTCTATTATTGTTATTCACTTCATTTAGTTGCACAGTAGGAGAAACAGGATTAATAATATAAAGACCATCCACCAATGTACCAGAACAGATAAAATGTTTATTTTTCTTAATAACAACGGAGTCATTAAAATAAACTGAATATCCATCATCAACCAACTTAGAAACTGAAATTAAATTCCTTCTAATTGAAGGTACAAATAAACAGTCTTTTAATATTAAAATCCTATTTCTACTAAAAGAAAAGCTAAAATCTCCCACTGCAACTACTGACACTCTCGTGCCATCTCCCAGAAATATGTAAATCTCTCCATCACTTAGCTGCCGGGTCTGCTGGAACCCCTGCAAAGAATTGCAAACATGATTAGTGGCTCCCGTATCTACACACCAGCCACTAGTAGATAACAGCACTAAACAAGTTTCAACTACAAGTGAATGAGATATACCTCTAGCCTGTTTCCTGGCAAGCCAAACTGGACATTGCTGCTTCCAGTGACCTGGCTGCTTGCAGACGAAGCACTTTCCCTTCTTTTTTATTTCCCCATTGGGCTGTGGGGCATGATGCTGTTTCTTTTTCTGAACCTTTTTCTTCTTCTTAGCATGAGACTTCGAAGAAGAACCTTTTTCAGTAACCATAGCAACTGCAGGCTTCATTATGAAACTCTCTGCTACCTGAAGTTCTTTAAGTAGCTCTGCCAATGAAAAATTCATTTTGTTCATAGTGTAATTTAGGCAGAACTGCTTAAAGGAATCAGGTAGGGACTGGAGAATGATATCAACTTGGGTTTCCCCATCCATCTCCGCTCCAAGGATCTCCAGTTCGTTCAGAAGGCTAATCATCTTTAGAACATGATCCCTGACAGGAGTTCCTTCAGCCATATTAGTGTTCATCAGTTCTTTCATCGCAGTCTGCCTAGCTGCACGACTCTGATCCCCAAACATTTCTTTGAGGTTGAACATCATGTCATAGGCAGAGGGCATAGATTGATGCTGATGTTGCAGAACATTTGACATAGATGCCAATATGTAACACCGCGCCATCTCATCAGCCTTAACCCACTTACGGTAAGCTTGGGACTCCTGATCTGAAGCCCCTTCACCGGGCTCTGCGGGACAGACCTGAGTGAGCACATACTTGTACCCTTCTGCAGTTAACACTATATCCAGGTTTCTTTTCCAATCAATGTAATTAGGACCAGTCAATTTGTTTTCTTTGAGTATCACAGCAAGTGGATTGAAAGAAGACATTTTAATCCTGAGAATCATTCATACATCAAATAAGATATAATGAGCAATAAACTTTAAATTCAAAATTATAAGTAGGGCCCCTCAACCACTACATAATAATAGAATTCGCCAGCAGCCTAGTACATTTTGAATAGTATGCCTCGATGGGAGGACGTCTACTACTCATCATTTATCTAGACAGATAAAACCTATTAATTTTACTATCTAGGTAAAAGGTAACATACCAAGTAAAATTAATTAGCTGGCTAACTTTGGTCATATAAATATTTGTAGTGACTCCGATGGGGAGGATACCAATATTTATACCTAAGTGTATACCATCACTCAATGCTAGATCCATTGTCCCATGGTGGATCCCTCAGATGGAGAGGTAATCCAACATTAACAACTACCAGGGATTATTCTTGGTGAGCTGGCAATCAATTTCATCCTATGGGGAGGAAAGCACTAATGCTAACACGTGAAATTAACTACCTCACCAATAAACAAGTGATGGGACCATGGGATTTAAATGTGATTAATTCCCTCTCCCACTTAGTTATTTAAACAATATTTTGAGGGTTATAAAACTTGTGTTTGATTATCTTATAAACACAAACAGCAAGTGATTATCCAATTAACCATGTTCTCCTAGTTATAGACATAAGAACAAAAGGATAAACAATCAAGCAAGTATGCAACATAACCAATATAAACAAGATAAATAAAATCCCTGTTATTATGGTCAAAATTCTCCACGCAGATGAAGATCTCTGTCGCACCATGATTGCTACTTTGCTCGACGATTTGCCGCTTCGCATACGGGGGTCTGGGGGCTGGCCCCCAGCGGGGATCGACCTCCCATCGCGCTTTGAATTTTCCTTTAGAATCGTGATTTGCAACGGATTTCCTTGAAATCTTATCTGCATCGGATTTCCTTATCTGCAACGGATTTCCTTGAAATCTTATCTGCAAGGATTCTGCTTAGAATCCTATCTTCATCCGATTCTAATCATATCTTCATCCGATTCTCTTAGAATCATATCTTCATCCGATTCATCTTAGAATCATATCTTATCCGATTCATCTCAGAATCATATCCTGCAACGTGCAGCAGGTCATCTTCCTCCATGGAGCCGCACCAGATTACAAAAAATCCTATGCCTCCATATAGGAGTTCACATGCTACGTATTTACAAACACAAAGCTCTCAAAAAACCGGAGCATACATGCTATAAAATATTACAATGATCCTAGCCTCCTTAAAACCGGAGTTCACAAAACAGATCTAAGCAATATTAAATCAGAACACATACATTCATGACCATAATAACAGGATAGAAACCTGCAAAATAACATTAGCAGCAAGCACGATCCATCCCACGCATGCATATTCCGATTAATGGAGAACATGGCCGCATTATTCATATACAGTATCAGCCGTGGCTCTGATACCACTGTTGGGGAGCGCGGAATACCCCCAAGATCACGGCTATAGCGTATATGAGTAATGCAAAAATCTTTTACCGTTCTAATCTATGAGTATAAGATTATACCTTCAGACTTGAACGCTGGAACACTTGATTTGATTGCTCGACCTCAACCTTTTGGCCTTCCGCCGTATTCCCGAAATACCTTCTTCTCTCACAAGATGGTGGGATCTCTCTCGGCCGACCTAGGGTTTCTTGCTTTTCTTTTTTCTCAAAAGCGTTAACCCTAGCAACCAATTGAGAGGGTATTTATAGGGCTACAACAGGGACCAAATAGGCAAATATGAAAAGGACTTCCCACGTAATTAAATCTCCTAATCCTATCCCGGGTTAGGATTTAATTACGTAAATTATAATTCATTCCACTAAAGAATTATAATTGTACTCCTAATCATATTCGAATTTATATTTTCGAGCCTTAATATTAAATACTTATTATCTCCCCACGTTAAGATTACAGATATCCACCAATTAAATTTAAATACTGACAATATAATTTAATTGGCTGTTATTATCCTTGAGACTTATCCACTTAACTTATTTGACGTATCGGATTCAAAATCCACTTGCAAGATTTGATACGATCAAAACTTATAAGCTTTCTCAAGGGGATATCATCAGTCCAAATTAACAGGACGTGGATTCCTTCAACTATTAATATTCACCATATATATAATGTTATTGCCCAACCCACTGAGTTTATTGACTCATATAGAATCTCACTCTATGTGTAATCAAAGCAATAATCACTACATACACGTGTCTAGAAATAGAATTCAGATTAAGAGCATAAGTAATCATAATATTCATGAGTTCTAAATTATTTTATAAAGTCAGTATAAAATAATCAACTCAACTGGGTCCTGTTCAATACACACAAAGTGTACTAGCACAAATAGTTAGAATAAACCATTCCCCGTAGTCAAGACAGACCTACTAAAATTTGTGCTACAGTTCTACTGATGGTGTGTCCAATTCCATCTAAAACTGTGAACAATAAACTTGTATTCCAAAAGAACCGATGATCTAGTCTTCTGTGTGTAAGCCGTACTCTACACACTAGATCAAATACTCTTTGGAAATACTAGACACATGCACATATATATAGTAAATGGCACACATTGCTCAAAATGAATTCTCATTAAAAATGTAAAACATAACATAAAGCATATCTTTAGTCTATATCTCTATCAAATTTAGCATATAATTCAAGGCCCATCACTTCTCACCACGGAGGACATAGTAAGGAGGCAGCTATCAAGAAATAATTAAAAAAAAATACTAAGCAAGCATCACTTATAGATAACAATACAGTGGATTATTGCAGTAAATGTGAAACATACCCAAGTATTATTGTTCAGGGGCATCTGAACTTAATTTCTCATGCGTCTTCGAAGATGAATGGTCGAAGTGCTGAACAATCTTCCAAGATGAATGGTCGAAGTGCTGAACAATGGAAAATGATTCGGAGCAGGAAACTTCTACTTACGTCTGCATTGGAATTCAGTAAAAAGTACGTGTCAAAAATTTCAAATGCTGGGCTGCTTCATCAAATATATATTGTGAATAAATTAAACAGAGATTTGACTTTGAGTCTGAGCAACGCAATACCTGAAATACCCATGACTTTGATTTTGTCTCAGGCGTTATCATCATCTTTCATATCTTCTTCATCATCGTCTAGGTTGGTACTGAATGAGAAGGGAGTCTTGGAGATGAACTTGGATTTGCTTGGAGTGCGCGCGTGCACGTACGAAATGTGTTGGATCTTGGGCCAATCTAAGCCATCCTTGAGGCATCTCCGGAGTAGCTGTTCGCTGGCAAAGATTTTAGCTTCTCCAGAGTGGGAAATGGGGTTGCCCTGGTCTTCCTCCTGAAAACCACTGCGGAAGCGACTCCATGGTTTCATCTTCAAGCCATAGGAATTGTAGTGAAGAAAGGTTTGAAATCCCACCGAGTGTTTCCAGGCTGCCGCAATTTATTATGAACAAATCTGTCAAACAAATGGCGTGGTGACCAAGGCAGGCAGGTAGACACCGTAACTTTGGGCAGTCTCTGACTATCAAACGTGTCAAGCAAGGAAAGATTCTAATGCCATGCTCCTCCTCCCACTGCCATATCTCCCAATTTTGCATCTTTTCGAATCTCAGCGTCGTCAACTTGGGGAACAAAACTCTTCCTCCGTCGCAATCAGCTTCGTATCCCAAAAATTCTGGTCCTATTGTTTTGACTGCGAGCGCACCTTTTATCCAAAGGTAGTCCAAACTGGGGAGCTTTCCAAGAGGTGGGAGTTGTGCACATCTGCTACAATTTTTAAGAACTAACCGTCGAAGATTTTGGAGGGGCGAGCCAATGCTACCATTGCTTACCATCCAACTGGGGTAATGGAGACCGAAGAAACCACCAATTTCAAGATTTGCAGAGATGGTGATGGACAGAGTGCCACCTCGAAAACCTCCTCAATCTTCTTTGTCTCTTCCTCTCCATATCGAGCTTCACCTGACGTGCAGTGAAGGAATAGATCGTCGAGGTTTGCCTTATTTTGCAGTATGCTACCTTGTCTTACAGCGGCCTCGGTCCATGCCCTCTCCAATTTTTGAATTTCCAGAGCCCTCAGCTGGGTCAAAGATCTCAATTCTTCCAAGGTACACCAACTATCACGAGATTGTCGGTGGCCCCGATTGCCATTGTTCACCACGATTCCAAGTAAAAGGTTAAGATTGTGCAGCCTCCCAACTTCTGCAGGTATAGCTTCCAATTTTGGTGCATGAAGATAGAGGCATCTTAGATTGCGTAATTTCCCGATGGCTTTAGGAAGATTACGCAGCTCTGTGCAGCCACGGAGGTTCAAGAATTGCAGATTTACTAGGTTCCTTATGCTCTTTGGTAGCTCCTTTATATCTGACCAGGAGAGATCCAAGTACCTTAGCTGTACGAGAACTCCCAAAGATTCCGGTAACCTACTGATCCTCAAACGTCGAAGCCTAAGGAGTCTTAGATGCTTTTTGCTCTTAATCAGATCATTGACGTCATTTTCTTCCATCACTAATCCATCTAGCATCAGAGTTCTCAAAGAGTCGTCCCTTCTGGTTGCATCGACCACTACATTCGACTTCTCCTCTGAAACTACCGCGCTAGGCGACGCAGCTTCACTGAGGAGGAAACCTGGCGTTGTTCATTTGCATCTGTCATAAAAACACCTCGTCTTGTGTTAAGAAAAGAGCAAGAGACCGCAGTTTGTCATGCATGCTGCACCCTCCTTGATCATAATATCTAGGATGTGGTTGTAGAAGGCTTCTCTGAATCAACTCCCTGAAATAACCTTCACCTATCACTTCCGGCATGGTATCTCCTTGGGCTCTAACAAATCCTTCGGAGATCCAACATTGAACAACCCGATAGCTCTCGCGTGTACATAACCCTCAGGAAATATAGACCAGTAAAGAAAGCACTGCTTCAGGTGGGATGGTAGGTCCTCATAGCTCAGGTACAAGGCCCCTTCCACCCCTTCAGGAAGCTTGCTCAAAGACCAAGCAAGCTTTTCAGGACTTCCTCCCATGCCTTCCTAGTCTTGTCCTTCATGCACAGAACCCCTCCAACAGTCTTGATGGCAAGCGGGAGACCGCCACATTTCTCAACTATCTGCTTCCCAATTTCCTCTACATTCTCCATTTCTCCTCCTCACCACCCAACTCCACCTTCTTACAAAGCAATTCCCAGCCTTCTTCGGGAGACATCAGTTCCACCGATGGATATGCTCTGCCTTCATCCCTTTCGCAACTCCTTCATTCCTCGTTGTGACCAATATTCTGCTACCACTCGCACCACTTTGCAAGGATTTCTTAGCAAATCAGTCCATACTTGTGCACTCCATACATCATCCAAGATAATCAAGAATTTCTTATCTCTAATAGCACTTTCAACCTTGGGCTCGAGCTGAGTTCTATTATAAGTCTCACGGTAATCAACATTTAAGCTATTAAGGATATCTCCTAGTACACCAATATCTGCAAATTCTTTTGAGACACAAACCCATGCCCTCAAAGGGAAACTGGTTTTTATCTCTTCATCATTATATATGTTCTGAGCTAAGGTGGTCTTGCCTATTCCCCCAATCCCCGTAACAGCAAGTACTTGAATGTGTTTTTGAGTTTCCTTGGTTAACACATGCACAAGTTTTCTTGTATCCTCAACAATCTTCATTCCAGCAATATCAGACTCAACCAAAGGAGGATGTTATACGACTTATTCCACCAGAAGTAGTACTTGATGAAGTGGATGATGATGGTAAGTGGAATTGTGCTCTTTCTTTATTGATATCCTCTAGCCTATCATTGATACTTTTAATTCTTTTACCAATACTGTGGCGAACTAATAGCTGAGCAAAGCAGGAACATGGGAACAAGGGAAGGTTTGGGCGTACCAGCAATGTTTTTGTTTGATATTCATCGATGGTATCGTCTGCATCATACATGACATCCTTTAGTCGGACCACCCATTGTGAAGGACAGGGTCATCAATCGCCATCTTCTCAGCAACCCCAAGGACTCCCATAATCAATCTTGTCTTGTTATATAGTTTTTGAAGTTCTCCTTTCACTCTGACAGCATCACGAATTCATCGCTAATCAAGATAGCTAACCTCTCAGCAAACATTCTACGAACGCTTCAAGAACCATTGCTACCCCGTTTCTAGTCTCTCAAGGAAGAAGTGAGGTTTTAGCTCAGGAGGGCAAGTAATGAAATCTTTGTTGGCATGAGTGCTTTCTTGTCGTAAAGTAACTAGTTTATTTCAAGATGAAGACTATAGGAGCAGAGTCTCCACGCCACCGGAGAGCATTCCCACCACCCATCCTTGGACGCGCTATCCTTTATGGCCTAGACGCGTTATCTTAGCTTGTGGACGGGAAGGTATTTGATTTTTTTTTTTTTCATTTGCTTCTTTTCCATACAAGGAATTATTTCTTTCAGATACGGCCATGTTGGTGCTTCTTTTTTGCATAGGTAGTCGGTAAGAAAATATAGGTTTGCCTCTTTCCAAAAGGGAATGTCTTTTTCCGCATGAGGCCACGTTAGAGTCACCTTTTTAACACCATTTGCTGATAAAAAGCAACCTAAAGTATTGATGCACCAGCTTCCTGTTTTCCACGCGGATAGACTTACCGTGCCCCCTCACTTCCCCCTCGACACAAAGCCCTCATCTCTCTTCTGTTTCTCTCTCTCTCCCCCTTTCTCGTTCTCTCTTACAAAAGAAAATTTTCTCTCTCAACTATCATGATCATGTAGAGGAGTTACCATACGGGATATCGCCAAAATTGAGCTGGGAACATTTATTCCACAACATATAATTAACATTCAATTTTGAGATGCTAAAAAAAAAAAATTGTAGTATATCAAATTATTGTGGCGTAAGCATCTATATTCACTTCCTTAACTTTTTTTTAAAAAAATTAAAATTTATATGCATAAATATGATATGTATGAATCAGATATTATAATGAAATTATCTATATTTATAACAAAAAACAGTTATTTTAAATTAAAATAAAATTTTATCTTAGAATTGATATTTTAATTATATTATAAATTTTGTTCTTATGTAATTATTTATTATCTTTGTGCTAAATTGGGGATGGTATGAACATGTTTTTGATAATTAACCTCATTAGATTATTTATCATGGCTGGTGTTGGGGGGTAAAATCGTCATTGCATTGATATCCGTGCAAGACGGCTAAGGCTGACCCCCTCCTTTCGGTTTCCTCCGAGCTTCCCTAGCTCGGCCTCTTCCGGGCTTCCCTAGCTCGGCCTCCTCCGGGCTTTCGTAGCTCGGCCTCCTCCGGGCTTCCCTAGCTCGGCCTCTTCCGGGCTTCCCTAGCTCGGCCTCCTCCGGGCTTCCGTAGCTCGGCCTCCTCCGGGCTTCCGTAGCTCGGCCTCCTCCGGGCTTCCCTAGCTCGGCCTCTTTCGGGCTTCCGTAGCTCGGCCTCCTCCGGGCTTCCCTAGCTCGGCCTCCGGGCTTTCGTAGCTCGGCCTCCTCCGGGCTTCCCTAGCTCGGCCTCTTCCGGGCTTCCCTAGCTCGGCCTCCTCCGGGCTTCCCTAGCTCGGCCTCCTCCGGGCTTCCTAGCTCGGCCTCCTCCGGGCTTCGTAGCTCGGCCTCCTCCGGGCTTCCCTAGCTCGGCCTCTTCCGGGCTTCCCTAGCTCGGCCTCCTCCGGGCTTCCGTAGCTCGGCCTCCTCCGGGCTTCCGTAGCTCGGCCTCCTTCGGGCTTCCCTAGCTCGGCCTCCTCCGGGCTTCCGTAGCTCGGCCTCCTCCGGGCTTTCGTAGCTCGGCCTCCTCCGGGCTTCCCTAGCTCGGCCTCTTCTGGGCTTCCCTAGCTCGGCCTCCTCCGGGCTTCCGTAGCTCGGCCTCCTCCGGGCTTCCCTAGCTCGGCCTCTTCCGGGCTTCCCTAGCTCGGCCTCCTCCGGGCTTCCGTAGCTCGGCCTCCTCCGGGCTTCCGTAGCTCGCCTCCTCCGGGCTTCCCTAGCTCGGCCTCTTCCGGGCTTCCGTAGCTCGGCCTCCTCCGGGCTTCCCTAGCTCGGCCTCCTCCGGGCTTCGTAGCTCGGCCTCCTCCGGGCTTCCCTAGCTCGGCCTCTTCCGGGCTTCCCTAGCTCGGCCTCCTCCGGGCTTCCGTAGCTCGGCCTCCCCGGGCTTCCGTAGCTCGGCCTCCTCCGGGCTTCCCTAGCTCGGCCTCCTAGCTCGGCCTCCTCCGGGCTTCCGTAGCTCGGCCTCCTCCGGGCCTCCGCAGCTCGGCTTCTTCCGGGCTTCCATAGCCCGCTGCTACCTAGCGATCCACGCCCCGACGTCCACCTCCGCGGAACCTGGCGCGGGAGAACTCAAGTCTACCCAAGCAGCACCCTGAGCAGGGGATCATATTAAGACGTGGCCTAAGACCTATTATAACCGCCCCAGGTCTACTCACCCAGATCCCAAGACATCGAGGGCTCTCCCAGTCGTCGATCCCTTAACAGACAAGGCGTGGATTCTAACGGCCCCACAACGGCCTGATTCTGTCTACCCCCGAATCTTAACAACCTCAGTACCTTCCAGAAGACGCTCAAGTCCCCAGGTGACAGTCTATAAATACTAGTTTGGCAGATTACCTCAGGTACGCAACCCTTGACACACAAAAACTCTAGGGTTACCTCTCTCTCTCCCGGCAGCTCGTCGGTGCTCTGCCCTTACCAGAGCCTCCGATTGGCCGCCCCCTGGAGAGGTCTCCCGGAGAGATCCACCTCCTCATTGTCTGGTTGATCGCCGATTCCTTCCTCACTGACTTGAGCGTCGGAGGGCCTTCCGCGGAGGACCACCCCCGGCGTCCTTCCGCGTGCAGGGCTTCCTGTTTTGCAGGTCCGCCGCACCCCACTCCCCGAGGATCGACCGCGCCCGAGTCGGAGGACGGATCCCGGCGGCAACAGATTGGCGCTAGAGGAAGGGCCTCAAGTCCCATTAAAACTTGAAAGAAGGAGACAAGGATCTTGATCCGGAGAAGAACCTCTCTGATGGCCAACCGGAAGAGAGGAGCAACCTCTGATGCTCCCGATCAGGTTGCCTCCCAAAGGCCTGATCCGACTGGCGCCACAGCGCCGCAACCCCCACCTGTCAAGACTCCGTCGCCGCCTGCCATTCCGGTGACCCAGGACCAGTTTGCTACGCTGGTCCAACAAGTCCAGGCTCTCACCCACCTGGTCCAGGAGCGTCTTGCACCTCCTCCTGCTTCGCATCCCCAGAAAGAAACGATGACTTCCTCTTCACCGGCACCTCCTCCTCTGATCCGCGTGAATCAGCGGATCCCCCACGTCGCCCCGGGGGAGACAAATCGGTCCCTCGAACCGGTTGCGATAGAGATCTTCCCAGATCTCGGCGAGCCCGCTCCCTCTCTCCGGCAACGTCTCGCCATGATTCAACACCATCTTTGCAGTTCTCCCACCCGGCCGCTCCTCTCGCCGGTGAGGAGGAGATCCGCCGTCAGATCCAAGAAATGCGTCAGGAGCTGGACGCCGCCAAGCAGATCCACCTGCCTCAGCCCAAAGCAGAGCAGGGCATCCCTTTCTCTAAGGGGATCATGGAGGAAGTGATTCCCTCCCATGTCAAGCTGCCAACCGTCGAGCCCTATCACGGCTCCACTGATCCGGATGACCATCTCAGCAGCTTCCGGTCAATAATGATGTTCCATGGAGCATCTGATGCGATCCTCTGCCGGGCCTTTCCGTCCACCCTCAGAGGATCCGCCCGAACCTGGTTCAACGCCCTGAAACTGGGTTCCATTGATTCATTCGATGAGCTGAGCCACCTTTTTATTGGCCAGTTCGTCAGCAGCCGCCGCCACCGACGGAGATCCGACTCCCTCTCCGAAGTCAAGCAAAGAGAGGGGGAGTCCTTGAGAAATTATCTTGGCCGTTTCAACAAGGCCATGTTGGAGGTGGACCACCTTAATCATGAGGTGGCCATGTCCGCCCTAGCGGGGGAGTTTCAAAGGAGACCGACTTCTATTTGGCAATGGAAGTCAGCTACCCCCCGTGTCTGTCTG
>UESW01004651.1:241809-266952 GCA_900491605.1 Calamus simplicifolius
CCAAGAGGTACTTGGGAGTGGATGTAGGTGTAGGTACACTGAACCACTATAAAATCTCCTGTGTTTGCCGTGATTGTCTCTTTATCTTCAACTCTCTATTTGTTGTTGTTCAGTTTTAATTTGTGAATCTAAGTTTTTATTTCCGCTGAGGGTTATCTTTCAAAAGAGTTTAAATTTTTGAAAAACCCAATTCACCCCCCCTCTTGGGTTGCTATCTGGACCAATAGGAAGGGCCCTACCGAGTCACCGACTCACTTCATCACGGAGCATACTGGATCGAAGGGCTAGACGGGAAGCCTCTCCCTCGTACTTGGAATGAGGATAACCTACATCAGTATTATTAGCAATTTGCTAATGTCTTTAGCTTGAGCATGTCTGCTAGAATACTATTCATTCTCACTAACAAAAGTGTCTGAACAATCTCGCTTCACTTGAAGCCTGAACCCTGCGTCGGCACTTGAAGCCTGACCCAGCATTGGCACCTGAAGCCCGACCCCGCATTGGCACCTGAAGCCCAACCCCGCGTCGGCACTTGAAGCCCAACCCCGCATCGGCACCTAGCCTGACTCCACGTCGGCATCTGAAGCTCGACTCAGCGTCGGCACTTGAAAGCTGACCCCGCATCGGCATTTGAAGCTCGACTCCGCATCGGCACCTGAAGGCCGACTCTGCATCGGCATCTGAAGCCCGACTCTGCATCGGGCATTTGAAGCCCGATCCCACATCGGCATCTGAAGCTCAACTCCGCATCGGCACCTAAAGCTCGGTCCCGCGTCGGCACCTGAAGCCTGGCCCCGCATCGGCACCTGAGCCCAACCCCGTGTCGGAACCTACAGCCCGACCCTGCGTCTGCACCTAAAGCCCGACCCCGCATTGGCACCTGAAGCCCGACTCTGCATTGGCACTTGAAGCCTGATTCCGCATCGGCACTCGAGCTTGGTTCCGTCGGCACTCGAGCCCGATTCCGCATCAGTACTCAAAGCCTGACTCCACATCGGAACTCAAAGTCCAACTCCGCATTGGCACCTGAGTTTGATTCCGCGTCAGTATTCAAGTTCGACTATGCGTCGGAACTTAACTTCGGTTCCACATGTGCACTCAAACTCAACTCCGCGTCGGTATTTGAAATTTGACTCCGTACCAGCTCTCAAGCTGAGGTGCAAATACCCTATAGCCCGGTACCTAACCCTAAACCAACTTTGCATCGGTATTCTACTCCCTTGGCATTCCTAGCTCTTGTATCGGCCTAGGGTGTATAGTCGGGTCTTCTTTCAAGTCATTAGCACTTGTCGAATCTAAAACATCAGCTGCACCCACCTACGGCCACAGCCATAACTACTCTCTAGAATTGACTCATATCGGCCTACTCACATCATCCTATTCGTTAGAATACTTGTTGGCTACGATGCAAATCAAATGAAGATTGAATCAAAAGAGTTTTCGTTAATGGTAAAAGAGTTTACAAAATTGCCGATCCAAGTCGGACTTTGTACAATGAAACAAAGCTGTTTTAAGGCTCATTTAAGGGGCTACGGATGTGAGGATGGCTCTCTGGTGATGTACCCTCCGTAGTCTTATCCGGGTCTAGGTTGTCCAAATCTTCGAGACTATGGACCTTTTTGCCTTGTCCTTGCAATCCTGGAAACCCGCATTATAGGCAAAGCAGTGGCTTTAGCCAGCTCTTCTCTGTAGTTGGCAGATCGATCAAATCTTCAACTGCCTTGGCAGCTTTAGCATCTGCCGCTGCCACATCTCAGCCACATGCGCATCGAAGCTTTGGGCTATTTCTTCGGCGTTCTTTGCCCACTCCTCGGCCACACTTTTCAAGCCTTTCGGTTTGGGCCCGGCCTTCCGCAGTGGCTGCTTCTAGAGCCCTTTCGGCCCTCTCTATTTGGGTCTGGCCCTCAGCTAGGGCCCCCTCGGTCCTCCTTGCTCGGGCCTCCTCTTCGGCCCTTTCAGCCACGGTAGCCTCCAAGGCTCTCTCTGCCTGGTCTACTCAGGTGTTGGCCTGATGGGTCTCCCTATGTGATTGACCGAGAGCTACTTTAGCTTGATATAGAGCGCTCTTTAAAGCAGCCAATGAGTTCACTGCCTACACGAGAAAGCTGCTGTTAGAGTATGATTCAAGTGTCCAAGATAGAAATTAAATGGGTTCGAATACTTGCCCATAGGTGGGCCACGAAGGCCTTTCTAAAGAAAGTGAAAGTCCTCTGTTTCTGGAGGACTCCCTGGAGCTCGGGCAGGCACACTTGTGCCATTGTCTGCTCCACCCAACGCCCCTCGCGCTCAAGGAGGGTTTTGAAGGAAAGAACAGCTTCATCCTCGGTGGTAGGTTCTGAAGCTGACGACGCAATGTCAGGGATGGAGGACATCCCTGCCTCTTCCACAACCCTTAAGGGCTATTCATTTGCTTCCTCCTCTGCCCTGGGAGGCTCATCTGCCACCCCTTCTGCTTGGGGGCAACTTCGGGAATCGGCTCAGGGGTTACCTCAGCCCCCGCTTCTGGCATGGTCGGTAGCGGTGGCTGCATGTTCGCTCCTAGCCCTCCGGTGGCGTGTCGGCAATAAGATCGATATCGGCCTCCCTCTCTGCTCGAGGTTGCGGGTAAGTGGATTGGGGGATCGGGACCGAGCTGGTGATAGTGATCGAGGCCTCTTCCTCGGCTCGGCCTATGTAGCTTTCACCTTCTCGGCCGCTGTCTTTTTCCTAGCTGCTTTGGCTACAACCTTCTTCTCAGAGGGGGCTCCATCCGCCCCAGCCCTCCTCGCTTCGGCTGCTGCCTTCCTCACCTCCTCTATCGAAGGCAACATACCTACACAGGGCAAACAGGCTCAGTAAAAAAAAAAAAAGAAGGTGGAAGAGAGGAAGAGGAATAAGGATAGAGTAAGGTGAGTAATTCGGCTACTCACCACTAGATGGAATAAGGCCAGCGAGGCGGAGATTCTCCTTAGTCAAAAAGTTGGTTGCACCGAGGGATATCGGCAGTCAGAAGCTGCCCGAATGCCATATGATCCCTTGGGAGAATGGAGGAATTCCTATTCGCATCTGTGTTCAGTGCTCCCCAGACTCCTCTCACTCCCTCGACATTAGCAAAAAAGAACATATCCTTCCATCCTTTGACATATGTAGGAAGATAGAGCTTGAGACCTTGTGGGTCTAGAAGCAAGGACCACCAACCCCCCTTGCTTGCGGAGGGTGTAGAAGCTGCAAAACAAAGAGATCCTAGCCTCTATTCCATGATGATAACAAAGTACGAGGAAGCCAATAATTGTCCTAATTGAATTTGGGACTAACTATGCTGGGGCCAAGGAGTACCTATCCAGCAAATTAAGGATGAAGGGGTGAAGGGGTAGCTGAAGCCACGCCTTGAAGAAGGCTCCATACAAGGCAACTCTCCTGGGGCGGGAGGTGGTCACCCTGTCTTCAGGAGCGGGACGGGACAGATGCATATCTATAGGAAGGCTATATTTGTCCCTAAGGTTCACTATATCCTGGGCAGTCATGGTGGAGGCAATCCCCTCGAGGGACTCCCTTGCAATGGTGGATGGACTGGCGATGATCGGACGACACCGGATTGGGGCCCGTCCGGTGGCCGGACGAGTCCCGGCCGGGGATCATCCGACCATTCGCCGCTGTTCCAAGGAACATGGTCGGGGGATGACGAAGACCAGTTGGGCGCTGGAGAAGAAGAGGGCTGCGAGGGAAGGGGGGAATAACCCCCGGAGCCTGAAATAGAACAGAAAGTGAAGAGGAAGCCATGAAAGCTGACCTGAAAGAACTCGAACTTGAGAGGAGCTCGGGAAAGAAAATGAGGCGGGAGATTAACAGGCGCTCACGGAGTCGGTAGAGGAGAAAAATGCAGAAAAAGAAAAGAACCGAGGATAAGGACGACTCCCCCCTTTTTATACCCCTATTTCAAATCGTCCCGCCTGTATCAAAATTGGCCACATGTTTGCCCGCCATTGGAAACCACCTCGACAGCCACCCGAGGCGCAGAACACGAGGGACACCGCCAATGAGGGGACAACGATGACCTCACTGCAATAATGGCACCCGCCTTTTCATAGTTTCTTGCCCAAGAAAAATCCTGCCTAATCCCAACAGTCCGAATGGACGCAAGATGGCACAGATCAGCCACCTGGTGGATACTAACACCCCTTTCGCTGGCAACTACACGCCCACCCATCTCAGGGGTGGGGGGCATATGATGTGGCTGATCACTTTCTTGGGTGGTAGAATAACATCCTGCACAGATGATAATTTGACAGCTCAATTCCAGTGGCAGCCTTTGACTTTGGCTTTGGCCTAGGCTTCGGCCTCGGCCCCAGCCTCGGCTGATGGTCCAAGGCCGAGGCCGAGGCCTCATCCTCGGCCTCGGACCATTGGCTCAACGATTGCCTCGCTTCGCTTCTGCCCCTACCTAGTCTTGCCTCGATCTCGGGCCCCGCTTCGGCCTCGGTTACGACCTCAGCTTCGGCCACAACCTCGACCTCGATCCCTAGCCTCGGCCTCGGCCTTGGTCTATCTTTGGCCTCGGCACTTTGTATTGTATATCCTCAACCCAGTGTCACGGAGCCAACTTCGGATACTAGACTCAGTGATTTGAAACACTAACAATTGCCGCATAGCTTGCTCATCTGTCTTGCCAAAATCGCGGGCTGTTACCAATATATTATGCAGTTACCAATGGCTACGGTGTGCACCTAGCAACTGTCTACCCACCTGCCGTTCACGGAGCTAATCCTAACAGAAGGGATTTGACAGTTATCGATGAAGGGTAAGAGGGACCCATAATCAGGTATATAAGGACCCGACCCCCAATGAGGGCGGGGACTGAATCTCTACACTCATTTTTAAATACCTGTTCTTCAAGTCACTGACTTGAGCGTCGGAGAGTCCCCATCGGAACCATCGGTCCGGGACTTTCCTTGTAGGTTTTCGGCTGAAGGAGGAGGTCTCATCGTTCTTCTGAAGGCCCAGGAAGCTTGTCTCTTGCCCGACGCATTCCAGGAGTGATTTGGCAGCAACAATAGGTAATGATTCTTCGCATGGATGTGCTATTGGAGATCCATGATGATTCAATTGAAATCAGATGTGTTGCAAAAAAAAGCAATTGAAAGAGAATGGTGGAAGATCAATAACTATTTAATGAAGCTATAACATGATGAGAAATTATATAAGGAGGCCAACAAAGTTGTCAGCAAACTTTAGATACATTAGATATAGTTTTAAAAATATTATTTTGGTGTGAATTTTAGATCCAAGTAGTTGAATTTGAAAAAGGCAAATATAGACAATGTACTCTAGGACAATTAAATTTCTGAACTTGCAAGGTTTTCAATTTTTCAATCCTAGTGTTGAGTGCTCTAAACTTGTAGGCTTAAAACTAGGCTGTGTTTGTTTTAGGAGAAAGCTAGGTGGATCAAGTTTGAGAAAATTGAGAGCTAAGAAGTGTTCAATCAATTTAAGTGAATAAATTTTCAAAGATCCATAACTATCTCAAGCTCTAAGGACGCGGATAATTAAGTCCATTTCAACTTGGGAAAAAAGTATAGGATAGGGAATTCATTAGGCAAGATAAAAGTATACAAGGATATCTTGATGGACCGAAAGATAGAGCTTTTGAGATTTAGGATTTAATGTTTCTATAAAAATTTAGCACTCCAGGAGAAAACAAGATTGGTTGCCATCTTTTTCCTAATTTATTACAAAAAGAAAGGATTTAGTAACTTAGAAGGCTTATTAATAAAAATAACTCGGTCACACCTGTTCATTTCTTGGTTCTTTGACTGCTCTTTTATCCGTTTGCTAGCCCAAAGATGCTAGTAGAGAGAATTTTGTTAACTTTATACTTTTCTTTTAGCACAACCTTATGGCCAATCCATATTTTAGCTTTACCTCTAAAATAATTTATGATTTTAAGTCAATTACACTAATGACTTCTCATTCAATATCTTGTTTATTAAACTTTAAAATTTCATGAAGTTGTACATTAATAGCATTATGCTTTTTTTATTTAATGCGATTGTGATTGGATACAAGAAAGCAAGTTTTTGCTCTTCATGGGAACTCTCTTATTTATAATGATATGACATTTAAAGTTCCTTGATGCATCAGATTCCTTGAAGATTCGGATAGCATTCCAATCCCAATCCCTCTAAGATGATAACTCTTAAATACCTTATATGTTTAATCAAATCATTGACGTCATCTTCCTCCAATTGTAATACTTTTGACCTCTTAGGGAGTGTTTGATATGGGGGATAAGGGAGGATATCCCTCTTATTCTCAAATACTATAGCTAAAGGGAATAGGTCTGAAAAAGTTAATCAGAGGGGATAAGGTTATCCCTTGAACTTATTCCCTAAGGAATCCAGGAACAACTAAAGTTATCCCTTGATGGCAGATTTTAATTTTAAAAAGATGCTTATTCCCTCAGCTATCTCCTGGATAAATGCTATCATGTACATTATCCAGGAATAGCTTTTGAGCTATCAAACACTACCTTAAAGTTGGGCCTTCTAATTGAATCTATAGACTGAAGGTGGAAGAGTCTAGCCCTTTGTACGCGTCGACTAGGCCTCGATCGTGTGACATTGTAAATTATGCATAGTACAGCCTTATAGCCTTATTAATTTATCATAATAATTAGTCCTTGTGGAAAAAAAAAGGCATCTCCTTTGTGCTTCTCTGGGATTCTGTTTTCTTTGACCCTAGTTTTTACTGGACCCGTTGGTTTAAAACATCTGATACAGATGGCTAATAATATGTGACACTAATTTAAATAGATCTAAACTTAATCTAACTTAAACATACAAAATTAAAAAAAGAGAGCGCCTAGCTGTAGAATCTCAATGCGGAACTGATTAAATTGATGGCACGTGATCTTTATATAAGAATCAAACCGTACATATGAAGTTTGATAGGTTAGATTTATATACATAGAATATTAGTATGGCTGTGATTGTCAGCATGTATTTTTGATGTACCCATATTTTTGGTATACGAACTCACTAGTACGATTTCAATCATCAATATGTTGATATGCTAGTACGGTTATGATTGTCAACACATACTTGCTGACTTATATGTGTTATCGGTATAGGTTTATTTACCAGTTTTGCTATTCTGATTCAGAGATAACTGACATTTAGTAACATAGTCCAATGTCTCATCAAGATAAGATCAGATAAAATTTTAAATGTTTATTATCTGATTCGATCCGTATGAATTTATAATATGTGAATGCAGCATGTTTTGATTCTTTTTTATACATTCGATTCAAAATTGTATTTACTTTCAAGTTCATGTATATATATATATATATATATCCGTAACGTAAGAATTTTTACTGGGTTATATGCACATTCTATTTGTATTTTTTTTGGATGTTATGGTTTATGCCATGTAGCAGGATTTGAGGGATGGATTGTAGAGAGAGAGAGAGAGAGATAGGATAGTAGCATTTCTCTTTATGGTGCTTCTATCTTATCTTTTTGGTCATGGGCTTTGTTGATAGAGATTTTTGGCTGTTGATAAGTTGTTATATTGTCATAATTAATGAAGGACTTTTGTGGCATGATGGGTATTTTTATATTTTGAATATAAGACATTTTATATTTTTTTATATATTCAAGTATTAGGGTGGTGCGATGACAGTATCGAGTATCAAGATATGGCTGTGTTGTGTTCGAATGAGCCGGGTACCCGTTCAAAAACTTGACACTTTTACTTTCTAATGATTTGTTTTTTATGAGACTTTTACTTTCTAATAGTTTGTTATATATATATATATTATTTAAAATTGGTGGGCTCACATATAGTGATGTTTTTTAATTCATTTACATTGAAAGACAGATGCTTCAGGATTTTGGCTTTACTGATCTCTTCATTGAGTGGATTATGGCTTGTGTTCAGTGGCCTACCTTCTCTATCCTGATCAATGGTAGCCCGACCGGCTTCTTTCCCTCTGCTATGGGTCTTCTCCAGGGATGCCCCCTCTCGCCCTTTTTGTTTATCCTATGTGCTGATGATCTCTCCCGCAGTTTTGCTCAGGCTGTTGGTGTGCGTCAGTTACAGCCGTACATGCCAGGGCCTGATGGTCCCCCTCTCTCACACCTGCTCTTTGCGGATGATTGTATCCTGCTTAGCCCTACTACTATTCAGAATGCGACGGCCTGCTCAGCTATTCTGCAGTCTTATTGTCAGGCTTCTGGCCAGCTTATTAATGTGCATAAATCTATCCTATGTTTTAGCCTGTTTACGCCACAGCGTCATCGTGCTGCCATCTCCCAGTTATTTGGGATTTCGATGACATCTGACCATATGTCTTATCTTGGGATCCCTATTATCGGGCGGAGTCCTCGTCAGCACGACTTTCGGACCCTCGAGCAATGGATTACTGATAGATTGGATAGATGGCAGGTTTCTGGCCTTTCCATGATGGGGCGTGTTACTCTGCTCCGATCTATCCTTACCTCACTCCCTCTGTACACTTTGTCCAATGCTCTGATCCCCATCTCTTGCCTTCAACGGATAGAGCGTCGGTTTCGTGCATTCTTATGGGGATCGACGCAGGGAGGTCATGACCTTCATCTTCTGCCTTGGGAGATGGTTTGTTTGCCTATTCGTGAGGGCGGCTTGGGGATTCAGTCTTTGGTGGTCCGCAGACAGGTCCTTATTGCTCGGTATGCCACCAGATTCCTCCTGGAACCTCATTGCTTTTGGAGCTCTGTTATGCGTGGCAGATATGGAGGCTGGACTTCTGAGACGGTCTCCTGTATCCCACGTGGTTGTTCCTTCATGTGGAGAGCTATTTGCCAGGTTGCCCCCCACTATTATGTCTGACATTCATTGCATGGTTAGGGATGGGAGATCTATAAATGTTACTCATGACACCTGGATAGCGGACCTTCCGTTTGCGCGGTGGCCGACATTCCTAAGCTCTGAGGTTGGACCTTTGATGTTTGTTTCTGCTCTGATTAGCCAGCACTCTAATGCTTGGCATGTTCCCACGGTGTCACGGTTTTTTGGAGGCGAGCTAGTGCAAAGGATCCTTGCTACCCCGCTTGTCTCCTCTGCAGCTTCTGATACCAGACTCTGGCGTGGCTCCTGCCTTCCTCGTGCTTCCACTAGAGATCTGATTGATCGCATCTGTCCTTGGTCTGCAGGTCTCGATGATGTGGCTTGGATCTGGTGCTTGCCCTGTCACCCCAGGATCCAGCTTTTTTTATGGAAACTAAGGTGGGATCGCCTTCCTACCTGTTCCCTTCTGGCTGGGCGCAGCCTCAACATTAGCCCGCTCTGTCCGATATGTGGGCTCCAAGATGAGACAGTTGGGCATGCCCTATTTACCTGTTCTTATGCCTCCCAGATTTGGTTGCATCTTCGATACAGTCCTTGGACGACGGAGGAGGGACCCGGCCGACGGGTTCTATTGCATGCTGTTCACACAGCTGTCCAGAGCGGCCGATGCTTCCAGGGTATGTATCTAGCTTATTTGGCTTATCAGATATGGCTGACCCATAATCAGATCGTCTTCGCTGAGGGTATGGCCTCGACACAGACTATTATCTGCACTGCCAGCTTCCTTGCTATGGAATATCTCCGCTCTGATTTGGATAGTCACTCTGACAGACTGGGCATCTGGGACTCCCTGCTGCTTCGATAGGGCACCGTACTACGGTCTTTATTGCCTGGGAGCCCCCACCACCTGGTTATGTCAAAGTGAATTTTGATGGTTCTGTAACAGGTCGCATTGCTGGATCTGGATTTATTATCAGGGGGCCTGAGGGTGAGCTCCTAGCGGCTGGCGGGCATGGTTCTCTTGACATTTCGATTCCCATAGCAGAATTGCAGGCTGCGTGGGCTGGCATAATCTACGCTGTTCGCATCTTGCGTTCACATCGGATGGTTATTGAGGGAGATTCTATTACGGTCATCCGGTGGATTCGACGGGCTCCTGATCTTTGTCTCTCCTACAACCTTTGATTAGTGATATATGGGATATGCTCCAGTCTAGCTATGATCCTTTGATTCGACATGTATACAGGGAAGCTAACGCTGCAGCTGATTGGGTTGCCTCGGCTGCAGCTCGCCATTCTGGTTAGTGGGAATGGCACCCTGGTGACCCTTATCCGGTTATTTTGGAGCAAATTTTGTATTCCAATATTTTGGGGTTGACTCACCCCAGAGTGGTGTGATCGCCCGCTTGTAATAAAAAAAAAGAAGATGCATGTATGGTGTTCGAGGGCTGATTGGGTATGGTAAATATCACTCTACCTTGCAATTTGCGCAAATAGAACGTGTAAACTAAGAAGACTTATGACCTAATAGGATACAATGAACTGACGTTTGGATAGGGATTACTATAAGCTATGAATCGAAGCAAATTGTGATTTTATATACATATCTAAGTGATCCACTTGCAATAAGCTGCTTGTGTGTGGCATTTTGAGGCCGTAAAGGGAAATTTTCAGATACAATGAAGCAACAAAAAATTAAGACATATTCCTTCCAATAGTGAACATAAAACCTAACTAATTGTCTTATGTAGGCTCATACAGATATAATACTAATACTTTCAATCTTTCTAATTCAAAGTTTGTCAAAGGTCTACTAAAACAATATATGCATGAATGCTTCAAAACAGTCTACTAAAGCATATATATGCAAGAATACTTCAAAACACTGGATGCATAAATAGCATGGAGTTCCGGCAATGATATGTTGCAGACTGGTTCGGTTTAAGAAGCTCCATCCGATACAATGCACTTCCAAGGACTTCAACTTTGGGCTCCAATTTTATTCCCTATGTTATCTACTCATAAACAATATTCTTCAATCTGCACACATGAAAAAGAAATAAGCATAAGTTTTCCAAAGAATACGGTTATTGTGAAAACAAGGGATAAAGAACATATCAAGGAATAGCTTGACTATAGCAACAAATTCTAACCGATGATCAATGAACAAATAATCATGATAATTATAAATATGGCAAATGGAAAAAGTAATGTAAAGAAGGCCCAGTGCACATAACTAGGTGTCAACATAGGAGGGAAAATATCCAAGACTTCTCGAGCAAGTTCATTATATGAATATATCCTACCAAATCATGCAGAGTAGGCCCAGAAAACATAATTAGCAGCAGTTTGTAATCTTGCTCTGGCAAACAAGTGGTGATTTACCACCCAGCAAGAGCTACTAGTACAACCCTTGCTACTTCTTATTCATGACAGAGCTTCTGAATCTAATTCCCATATCAGTACCCAAATCCATGGTTGAGAATGCATAAAAGGCCCAAGTTGATACCGTGTCAAGCCTAGAGAGGTAGCTGATATCTCTTCATTGCTTTAAAAGCTTACCCAATTTTTGAGGAATTTTGAGGGCCCTTCATAGAAGGCCTATGCAAACGCTTTCTCCCCTTCAAGACTATGCATCAATGTAGTCCTAGTTTGGACTGTGCCTAGTAAACAATCCATCTGTGCCCAGAAAGATTTGACTAGTTGTGCTGATAGGACCAAGAAAGGAACTTTATGTGACAGCTTGAGTTCTCGCAATCCTGGCACCCTACAAGAGAGATTGGTCAGTAACTTATGCCTTATAGTCTTCCATTAACACATTTATTATCAATCAACAATATATTTCATATATCAGATGGTCTGGTGTTCTTTACCACTAGTTCCATTGAATCTGAGTTGAGACAACATCAAGAAGGTTTCAATGCTAAATTTCAATATTCAGGGCTTCTGAGGTCAATATGCATGGGTTGTCATACCATCTAATTTTTCCATGCATCAAGACCTTCAAGAACATGAGGTCTTACAGCCAATAAATTGACATCAAAAAGTTTGTTCAAGAAAAGAAGCTACATTATGTAGCAGAATATATATGTTATGGGAAATTAGAAATATGGTACAAAACTGCAAAGTGTTTTAAAATAGCACAATGCAGGTATCCTACATTCCTCGCTTATGTACTCAAATATGGAGAAAGAATTAAACCATATAGCGATGTCAGGTAACTCTCTTTGCTTTTGTAGTAGATACGAGACACATTTCATAAAACACATTTACTGACCAAAAGATCAACACATGTATAACAAAGCTCTTGGTAAATATTATGCACAGGAACAAACACAACCATGTTAGATCTATCAATGGTGATGCTCCAGAATTTATATGCAGCATCATATTTGTTCTTACACCTACAACTTGTTTAAGATTTTGAGTTAAAACTGACATGATTTGTTAAATTCATCTTAATGAAATTAAACAGATGAAATTGCTAAAATTACACCAATTACAACACCAATCAATAATTATATATAACTTTGGAAAGGAATGTAGGAACCATTGAGCTGATTAAAGCACAATGAGACTTCCTACAGGAAGGAAGCAAAAAAGGAAAAATGTAAAATGTCAAAAGGTAGAGTTGGTCACTAATAAAACTGTTTCATCAAGGGAGACAATATTCATACAACCGTTTGAAGAAAATCGAAATGATTTATGTATACTTGGATGGTTAATCCCAGATGGAGAATGTTTTAAGCATCCATGCAACTCATCAAGTCCCTTTCTTGATATAGAGCTAAGGCAATTCACATCAAGGTCCATCTCAAAGAAATTCTACTTTGAATCCTTAATAAAACCAAGATGATGGAAGAACTGCAATATACAGAAGAAGGATGTTGCAAGTTAAAACTTGTTAACAATGTACTAAAAAAATAGCAAACAATATTAATAGAACTTGTGCTTGAATCTAGCCATGTTAGTTGTGCTGCAAAAGAGTAATTGTTTGCAGAATGAATGGTGAAGAAGAAATCCTCAAGGTAAGCCATTCTGGTTGGGACATAATTGTGATTGTAAATGTTAATAGTTGAGTGCAAAAGACAGGAAAACCAAACTTTCAACTCACAAGTGGCTTAACAAGGTAATGATATTTGAAACGTTTGCAGTGATAAGAAAAAAGAGCTAATGGTTCCTTACCTGCCGAAAGCAAAAATATGTTGAGGGTGGGAAAGCATTAGTTTTTCATTACAAGCATGTACAGGCTTCTAATTCTGCACCACTCAAATGGACATACCCAAGTTTAATTGACACAGCCATTGTTTCCATCCCTTTTCTGTTGAGGAACGTTCAAGTCCATTGGCAAACTTTTGAGCTTTCTGTTCACCATTTACAAATATCTGGAAAGGACTTTATGGTATCAGTCTGTAAGAAAGACATTGAACAATGGAAAACAAAGACATTGCACCAAGAGGAAAATATCTGTAGGATCGATAAGCAACTTACTCTAATGCTATGTTGAATTTGAGGAGAACTCTCTTTGTCACATATTTGGAATAGTTTGAAATTGAATGCAAGAACCCTCCCTTCCCCATTGCAATCACTAAGGATCATAGCAATGGGATATATAGGCAGCTGCCAGAAGAAATGATAAGACAGACCAAACAAATTTCTTTCATACATTTTAATGCAGGGATTATCAAAATAAATCTGAAGCGTGCCTGAAAATTAACAATCAGTAGCCTGGGTATTTTATCAAGCATGGTTTGGAGCAGGAGATTTCTTCTTATTTCTCTAGTGAAATTGAGTGAACCACACAAGTCAAAGAGCCTCAGATGCATATTGCCACCTAATAATGCATATGAACTTAACATAAATTCATGTTAAGAGCAACTCGTACCTTCAATTAAATAGCTCTCTCACTGACTCTTGTGCGTTCTGTTCCGTGTCACAGCCTTCCATCTTCATGACGCGGAGGCTGGTGTTGAATGCATAGGAGCTCTTGGAGGTGAACTAGGATTTACTTCCGTTGTGGGCATACACATGACTAACGTGCTGGATCTTGGCCCAATCCAGTCCATCCTCGAGATATCTTCAGAGCTGCTGGGTGCTGGCTGTAATTTCTAGCTTCCGGAGTGTCCTAAGCCGAGGCTGCTCTTCTTTTAAAATCCAGTTCGGTAACTTGTTAAATGAGTTTTGACCTCCGTATGAGAACACCCTGCACCATTTGTTAATTATCCTATTAAAGCCAAGTTTTAAATTAAAAGTACGTTCCAATAACATAATAACAGCGATTATAAAATAAACTCATATTCAAGGACATTAATTACATGAAATAATAGAACAAAACATTGGAAATAAAGATGATAAAATGAAAGATGTAAGACTCTTGTAAATGCATTTTCATGAAGCTAAGCGTACAAAACAGCCAAAGTTTCATGCCAATGGCAGCAGCAATCAATGATTATATAAAAAATATTTTCTTTCTTTTTTTTTTTCTTTTTTTTTTTCCTTCAGCTAGAAGGATGGCAAGATCCATCCTGTTCCATTTTACAGAAGTGAATCGAAACACAACCATCTAGAATTTTCAGACAGGAATGCTCTGGAACTTGCTGATGGGTTAATGCACAAGGCAACACCCAACCTGTGGGATTGAATGACAATTTGACAAAAATAACAAGTGAGATGCATTAACCTGATTGAGAAAAATTGGAGGTGGCTGATGGGATATTATATCTGCATGCTTAGTCTCAGATTGACATCCATGTTTCAAGTGTTCGAGAAATTCTGTGTACTTATTTGTTTTGTAGCTAAGGCAATGAATATTCAAGAAATTCTTTGTCTTCTTATTTATTTTGTAGCTAAAGCAATGAATATCCAAGTTTACGGAAAAATGTTTTGAACCCTGGATAAAAGATTCATTATTGTAAAACCACAACATACAGAAGCATGTGCTGAATAGGAAATGGTCCAATGCATGCAGTGGCCATGTATGAAACTTATATACAGAATGTGAGACTACAAATGATGAAGTAAGACGCAATGCCAATGACCATCTTTTTTGCAAAAAATGGCAAAGAAAAAATAACAAAAATCAAGCCCATTTGGTTTGATGCTTTCCTAATTATATTTATTATGAATTGGCACAAAAATGAAAAAAAAATTATACTTTCAAAACCCACATGAAAGAAAATTGGTAGCGGAGAAAGTTGATGTTCTCTCACCAGGGAATAAAAAATTGTATTGCAGGCAACCATGCACTGGTTTTCATTATATGCATGTTGGAGCTTCTCTTCCGCACTGCTTAAATAATGATCTTTAGGATTGACAAACCAGCCATTAATGTTTTCAATTTCCTCCACAGGATGGTAGAAGCCATCGAAGGAACTTTAAACCTTTCCATGCCATCATAAAAATCTCTGCAAGAGAATAGATAGCATCAATAGATAGGAAAGACATCAGCTACCGTCTAGTCCATCAAAGTTACATCATTACTAAGAAGGTTCATAAGCAACTTACCTGACCTATCCTGATGATACTGAGGAGAAATCTCTGTCAGAATCATTAGATAATTTAGCATATAATTCAAGGCCCATCACATTCTCATCGTGGAGGACATAGTAAGGAGGTAGCTATCAAGAAATAATTAAAAAAAATTAATACTAAGCAAGCATCAATTATAGATAACAAAACAGTGGATTATTGCAGTACATGTGAAACAATACATTGGATTATTGTTCAGGGGCGGCTCAACTTAATTTCTCATGCGCCTTCAAAGATGGATGGTCGAAGTGCTGAACAATGGAAAATGGTTCGAAGCAGGAAACTTCTACTTACGTCTGCATTGGAATTCAGTAAAAGTTTGTGTCAAAAATTTCAAATGCAGGGCTGCTTCGTCAAATATATATTGTGCATAAACTAAACTAAACAAAGATTTAAGTTTGAGTCTGAGCAGCGTAATACCTGAAATACCCGTGCCTTTGATTTTGTCTCAAGTGTCATCATCATCTTTCATATCTTGTTCATCATCGTTTAGGTTGGTATTGAATGAGGAGGGAGTGTTGGAGATGAACTTGGATTTGCTTCGAGTGCGTGCATACACATACTCGATGTGTTTGATCTTGGGCCAATCTGAGCCTTCTGGGAGGCATTTCCGGAGTAGCTGCTCGCTGGCAACGATTTCTAGCTTCTTCAGAGTGAGAAATTGGGGCTGCCCTTGTTCTCCTCCTGAAAACCACTGCGGAAGCGAGTCCGTTGTGAGATCTTTAAGCCTTAGGAATTGTAGTGAAGAAAGGTTTGAAATGCCACCTAGTGTTTCCAGGCTGCCGCAATTTCTTATGACTAAATTGTCAAACAAGTGGCGTAGTGACCAAGGAAGGCAGGAAGATGCGGCAACTTTGGGCAGGCATTGAGTATCAAATCTGTCAAGCGGGGAAAGATTCTAATGCCAAGCTCCTCCTCACACTGCCATGTCTTCCAGTTGTGCATCTTTTCCAATTTCAGCATCGTCAACTTGGGGAACAAAACTCTTCCTCCGCCGCGATCAGCTTCGTATCCCAAAAATTCGGGTCCTATGGTTAGGATTGCGGGTGCCCCTTTTATCCAAAGGTAGTCCAAACTGGGGAGCTTTCCAAGAGGTGGGAGTTGTGCACATCTGTGACAATTTGTGAGAACTAACCGTCTTAGATTTTGAAGGTGCGAGCCAACGCTACCATTGCTTACCATCCAACTGGGGTAATGGAGACCGAAGAAACCACCAATTTCAAGAACTCGCATAGATTGTGGTGATGGACAGAGTGCCACCTCGAAAACCTCCTCAATCCTCTTTGTCTCTTCTCCATATCCAGCTTCACCTGACGTGCAGCGAAGGTATAGATCCTGGAGGTTTGCCTTATTTTGCAGTATGCTACCTTGCCTTACAGTGGCGTCGGTCCATGCCCTCTCCAATTTTTGAATTTCTAGAGACCTAAGCTGGGTCAAAGATCTCAATTCTTCCAAGGTACACCAATTATCACGAGATTGACGGTGGCCCTGATTGCCATTGTTCACCACGAATCCAAGTAAAACGTTAAGATTATGCAGCTTCCCAACTTCTGCAGGTATAGCTTCCAATTTTGGTGCACGAAGATTGAGGCATCTTAGATTGCGTAATTTCCGATGGCTCTAGGAAGATTACGCAGATCTGTGCAGCCATAGAGGTTCAAGAATTGCAGATTTACTAGGTTCCTTATGCTCTTTGGTAGCTCGTTTATATCTGACAGGGAGAGATCCAAGTACCTTAGCTGTACGAGAACTCCCAATGATTCTGGTAACCTACTGATCCTTGAATCTCGAAGCATAAGGACTCTTAGATGCTTTTTTCTCTTAATCAGATCATTGACGTCATTTTCTTCCATTGCTAATCCTTCTAGCATCAGAGTTCTCAAAGAGTCGTCCCATCTGGTTGTATCGACCACTACTTTGGACTTCTCCTCTGAAACTACGGCGCTTAGGCGACGCAGCTTCACTGAGGAGGAGCAACCCTGGCGTTGTTCATTTGCATCTGTCATAACAAACACCTCGTCTTGTGTTAAGAAAAGAGCAAGAGACCGCAGTTTGTCATGCATGGTGCACGCCATTTCATCATTATATGTATGATGTGGTTGTAGAAGGCTTCTCTGAACCAACTCCCTGAAATATCCTTCACCTATCTCTTTCGCCATGGTATCTCCTTGGGCTCTGACAAATCCTTCCGAGATCCAATGTTGAACAACCTGATATCTCCTGACTAGAGAGTCCTCAGGGAATAGAGAGCAGTAAAGAAAGCACTGCTTCAGATGGGATGGTAGATCCTCATAGCTCAGGTACAAGGCCCCTTCCACCCCTTCAGGAAGGTTGCTCAAAGACCAAGCTGAGCTTTTCAGGACTTCCTTCCATGCCTTCCTAGTCTTGTCCTTCATGCACAGAACCCCTCCAACAGTCTTGATGGCAAGCGGGAGACCGCCACATTTCTCAACTATCTGCTTCCCAATTTCCTCTACATTCTCCATTTCTTCCTCCTCACCACCAACTCCACCTTCTTACAAAGCAATTCCCAGCCTTCTTCGAGAGACATCAGTTCCACCGGATGGATAGGCGCTGCGTTCATCCCTCTCGCAACAGCTTCATTCCTCGTTGTGACCAATTTGCAAGGGATTTCTTAGCAAATCAGTCCATACTTGTGCGCTCCATATATCATCCAAGATAATCAAGAATTTCTTATCTCTAATAGCACTTTCAAGCTTGGGCTCGAGATGAGTTCTACTATAAGTCTCATGGCAATCAACATTTAAGCTATGAAGGATATCTCTCAGTACACGAATATCTGCAAATTCTTTTGAGACACAAACCCACGCCCTCAAAGGGAAACTGGCTTTTATCTCTTCGTCATTATATATGTTTTGAGCTAGGGTGGTTTTGCCTATTCCCCCGGTCCCGTAATAGCAAGTACTTGAACGTGTTTTTGAGTTTCCTTGGTTAACACATGTACTAGTTTTCCTGTATCCTCAACAATCTTCATTCCAACAATATCAGACTCAACCAGAGGAGATGTTATACGACTTATTCCACCAGAAATAGCAATTGATGAAGTGGATGATGATGGTAAGTGGAATTGTGCTCTATCTTTATTGATATCCTCTAGCCTATCATTGATACTTTTAATTCTTTTACCAATACTGTGGCGAACTAATAACTGAGCAAAGCAGGAACAAAGCAAGGGAAAGTTTGGACGTACCAGCAATGCTTTTGTTTGATATTCATCGATGGTATCATCTGCATCATACATGGCATCCTTTAGTCGCGCCACCCAATGTTGAAGGACAGGGTCATGAATCATCTGCTTCTCAGCAACCCCAAGGACTCCCCTAATCAATCTTGTCTTATCAGATAGTTTTTCAAGTTCTCCTCTCACTCCTAACAGCATCACGCATTCATCCTTCATCAAGGTAGCCAACCTCTCAGCCAACCTCTCAGCAAACATTTCTACGAACGTTTCAAGAGCCATTGCTACCCTGTTTTCTAGTCTCTCAAGGAAGAAGTGAAGTTTTAGCACAGAAGGCCAAGTAATGAAATCTTTGTGGGAGGTCACAATTCCTTTCGAAGCATGTATATGTTTCTTTTGACCATTGGCATATGTGCTTTCTTCTCGTTTACCGTTTGCTTTATTGGCAAGGAAAGAAAAAGAGCTGTCTTGGACCAGAGCTGTGATACCTTGTCGCCGCCTGTGTATCTTAATTTTAAGATGCCCAAAAAAATTATAATATATCTAACTAGAGCAAGGTAAGCATCTATATTTTCTTCCTTTAATTTTTTTTTAAAAAAAATAATTTATGTGCACAAATATAATTTGTATGAATTGAATATTATAATGAAATTATCTATATTTATGTTAAAAAAATATTATTTTAAATTAAAACGAAATTTTATTTTAGAATTAGTATTTTAATTATATTATGAATTCTATTCTTATGTAATTATTGATTGACTTAATTATGCTAAATTACAAATGGTATGAGCATGTTTTTTGATAATTAGCCTCATTAGATTAGTCCTTCATGGTTAGAAACATGATACGAGATTTTTATTCCATCATGAACTAAAATGTAACGCGAGGTTATTGCTTTTATCTTGTGTTAAAAGCATGCATAACACCCTACTTAGAAGGCTAGTTACATGAATTAATTACAAAAATTGAGGACCTTATTTATTTTAAGAGACTAAGCATGAAAGAATATGCCAAGTCATACATGTGATTAGAATTGAAGCATAATGAGGCGCCTAAACTATAAACTATGTGGCATTGCAAATAATTCAAGAATAAGCCAACACCAAATATGTTTAGAAATTTCAATAGAGCCATCGGCAATTTGCAATAACTATTTTGTTTTTCATAAAATGTGCTGAACTTTCAAAAGAAAGAAAAATAACAACTTTCATCACCACTAAAGGTTGCATTGTTTTGTTATATTTTGGTCAAATGCAAGATATCCTTCTGTTTCATTGTAATGGATTACAGTAACCTCATGATGGGTGCCATATAGTTTGAATGTAATGCAATGCATCAACTTTAAATAATATCAAGGCAAGCATCAATGTTGTACTACCTAGCATCTTATCATGCGTAAGGTCTTGACCTTGCAGTGATCAAAAAGAATGGGATTCACTGAGATTCCTTTGACTATCTAGCTTTAGTACCCTCATGAAAAAAAAAAATGCAAAGTTAAATATGGGGGCACAGTCATTGGAGCATTTAGAATAGAATATATATTTTAATAGTATACATTATAATTTAATTGCTGATGTGTGTCGCAGCACACTGATTTAATTACCTTAATTCTTATTATTACGTAGAGTAGCAGGAGTAAGGGTCGAACTCACAGAGACCTTAAGTAGTTGTTTCAACTCAATCTATTAATGATGAATTTCAAAAAAAAATACTAATTATTAATTAATTTAAATAGAAAGAAATCTTAGAAAATTATATCTATTTCTTTTTATTCTCTTCTGTGAAGAAAACCTGGATATTACCTATCTTTAATAGAGTATGGACCATATCTGAAGATCATGACCCGTCCCTTTTAAGAATAGATAAGATCTAAGTTTATCTTCACTAAAGAGATTTTACCTCTAGAATACAGCCCTTATCCTTTGATCACGGATTGTCTCGAAGCCTAAGCTATCATCTTCAAACGAAACCATATAATAGCATAAACATGCATCAAAGAAATAACTTTTATTTCTAAATAAAAAGAGTGCATAAAAAAATAAAAAAATAATATACTTCTACTTTTCGAGATGATAGTTGTCTGCTTTTCATTTCCTGCAATGGTTGATTGTGGAGGTGTGGAGGCCATGGATAGAGAACGAATGAAAAGATTTGGGTTACGGAGTGGAGAAAATAGAAATGAAAGTGGAGCAAAACAAAGAGAAGGAGGGGTGAAAGGATCATTCGATGATGCCTCGAGTAGCTCCGATGGTGCTCTTTATAAGTAATGCAGATGCGTCGACTGCATGTGTGATCCATGTTAATTACTCACCTTATCTCCGCAGATTAGGTTTGTTCCTTTCAAAGTTTTAACTATAGCCTTAAAAATATCGTACGATTTCCTTTAGTCCACAACTGCTTTAAATTTCGTGCAATTCATGGATTAAATCTTAAAAAAATCCATTTTGAACTCATTTCAACTTTGATTTGAGTGCCATTTGTACCGTTGGACTTCTAAAATTGAGCTCTTCGAGTTGACAGGATCTTTTCTTAAAAATATTATATAAAAGTATCAAATTTAAAAGAATAACAATAATTGATCTATAAATTAATACTTTTATGGCTAGTATTTATGTACTTATCAGCTGCCATCATGCAAGACTTTTGCTTTGCATTACTAGTAGAGGCAATATTAAGATAGGTCTAGATTTAGATTCAAGTAATAAAAATATGTATTACATTTGGATTGGATTCATATTGGATTTAGATACCCATCAAGCACCAAATATTATCTCTTGATCAGTTGGTCAAGCTAGATCTTATAAGTTGTGACTTACTTTATTAATGAAAAATGTATAATACATGATACAAAAGTTATATTCTGATTCATAAACAACCATCACTGGTCTCTCACACACCCCTCAACACAGAAAAAAAAGAAGGGTAACTTAACTATTCTAGTTTAAGTACGGTTACCTATATCTAATCCAAAAGTTTTTGTTGACCCTTGAATTGATTTGATGATTACAAAACATATAAAGCCTAAATAAATTATGATAATCCATGATATTGCAAGTATCTTCATGTATCTTCATGTTTACAATTGTCAAGAATTTTTCATATGATGCAATGAAGTTTATTTTATCTTGTGAAGAATATAAAAATTCACTTGCCTATCTATTGAATTTATTGCATGGCTTTGCTAGCTAGCTTCCATTCCATGCTAGTTAGCTATTTTAGTATACTCCTTGTGCTGGCCGAATTTGTTGGGAAATGAGTTAGCTGGGAAGCTAACTTCCCTTCCTTGCTAGCCACTTAGGAGTTAGCTACCTTCATGCTGGCCGAATGGATTGGGAAACAAGCTAGCTGGGAAGCTAACCTCCCCTCCATGCAAGCCGTTTGGAAGCTAACTCTCTTCTTGCTGGCCGTGAGTTTTATTTTATAAGTTAGCTGGGAAGCTAACTCTTTCCCCTTGCATGGCTGGTCTTTTCCCTTGAGGTTAGCTCACAAGCTAACTTGTTTGTTCATGCCTTCATGCTTGGCCGTTTGGTGCTTTGTAGGAGTTAGCTTGCAAGCTAACTTCCTTCCTTCATTCCAAGGTACGTAACATGAAAACTCTCTTCTTAGCTAGCTTGGTATTAGCTTTTTCATGTCCCAGTTAGCTCACAAGTCAACTACCTTTATGCATGATAGAATAAACCTTTATCTTAGTTAGCTATAAGCTAACTTCCCTCCACTGAATTTCAAATCAGCCGCATGAATTTAAAATAGAGTTAGCTCACAAGCTAACTATCTTTTTGTCATGGCCTCACACCTTTATGGATAGCTAACTTATGAGTTAGCTAGTTGTCAAGAATGCTTTTCATGAAACCATCTCCCGTAGCTTTTTTGAGAAAGCTAGCTTACAAGCTAACCATCTTTTCATGATTCCCTTTGGGAGTTAGCTTATAAGCTAACTATCTTTATTGCTTTCATGGCTTGGGAGTTAGCTATTTCTTGACATGAATAGGCTTAGCTAACTTATGAGTTAACTATTTTAAAGTGTTTTCATCCTAGCCGCATGAATTCAAAATTGAGTTAGCTCACAAGCTAACTATTTTTTACATGGCCTCATACACCTTTTCATAGCTAACTCATAAGCTAACTTTTTAAATCTCTCTGGTTATGAAACCGTTGGATGCTTTCTTACATGGCTAGTTAGCTCAAGAGCTAACTAGTTTGTGCCTTAGTTAGCTCCATAGCTAACTATCTTTTCTTTATAGCATGAAACCAAGGCTCACAAGCTAACTATTTTTCTCCTGGTTTCTTCTCAGCCGTGTGGATTTGAATTGAGCTAGCTTGCTAGCTAGCTACTTATCCCTCCATGGTTTGCTGATTTCTTCTTGCCGTGGGATTTTGAAACAAGCTAGCTAGCTTGGGAGAAAAGCTAGCTTATTGCTTCCTCCTTTTCCATTATGGCCGCACGTTTTCTTTGGGAGTTGCTGAAATTTATTTCAGCCTCTCCTCTCTCTCATTTAATGCTCTCTCTCTCTCTTTACTATTTTGATGAATGCTGACCATTTTCTTTTGTTATGGACAGGAATCCTTCATTAGCAATGGATTTAATGCTTTCATCATTTGGGAAAATATTTCAAACGGTTTTATTTCTTCCCGTTTTTCTTTTCTTCTATTTACCAATGAATCTAACGGATAGTTTTTTGATTGGTTTAAATAGAGATGTTCAGAAGAAACCTTGACGAAATTCTTACATTTTTGACAATCAAGAATACAAAAGAGAGAAAAGAAAGAAATCAAAAGAGAGTGCTTATTGCATATTTTCGGATCTTGAAGAGCAAGATTTGTGCTGCGAAGTTGCATCCTCAACCCTTGCTCAAGTCGTCCAGATCCGGTGAAGCAGTTCAAATCTCAGCTACTCGAAATCACATTTGCTGCTGAAGTATTGCTTCAAAAATTGTAAAGTTTCTTTGAATATTTGCTCAAATTAGGAGCTATCTATTTTGATAAATCTTGTATTAGGGTTAGAGATAACCCTAGTTTCTTGATTGGCTTCCTTGTGCCATTAAACAAGAGGACTAGCCGGAAGGCTAGGGGATTGGCTTCCTTGTGCCATTAAACAAGAGGACTAGCCGGAAGGCTAGGGGAGCCGGAAGGCTAGGGGATTTGGCTGCCTTGTGCCGTGAAAACAAGAGGACTAGGAAGGCTAGGGGTTTGGCTGCCTTGTGCCGTGAAACAAGAGGACTAGCCGGAAGGCTAGGGGTTGTAATCGTTGTGATACGATTAGTGAAATTCCCAAAGGGTTTTTGGGGAGTGGATGTAGGAGCCGAGTTTGGCACCGAACCACTATAAACCCTGCTGTGTTTGTGATTGATTGATCTGTGTATTTTCTATTTCGTGCACTCCACTACACCGCTGCGAATTAAATTTGATTAAGCACATATCTGCGTTAGTCAATATCATCCATTGAATTAATTTTTAAATACCCAATTCACCCCCCTCTTGGGTTACTACATCTGGGCAACAAGTGGTATCAGAGCAGCGTGCTCTTGATTCCTATAGCTTTGATAAGCTTGGAGCTAAAGATCAGTAGTAATCCAAATGGGATCTATGTTGACCGAAGGACAGTCAACTAATAGACCACCTTTGTTCAATGGAACAAATTACACTTATTGGAAAGCACGAATGAAAATATTCATTCAAGCACTTGATTATGATTTATGGGGAATCATAATTAATGGACCTCACACACCCACTGTTAAGATTGATAATATTGATATTGCAAAGCCTGAATCTGAATGGGATGAGCAAGATAAGAAATTAGCTCAATTAAATGCAAAAGCAATGAATGTTCTTTATTGTTCTCTTGATGCAAATGAGTTTAATCGTATATCTACATGCATGTCTGCTAAAGAGATTTGGAATAGACTTGAAGTTACCCATGAGGGTACTAATCAAGTCAAGGAATCCAAAATTAATATGCTTGTTCATAAGTATGAATTATTTAAAATGGATTCATCTGAAAATATCACTGATATGTTTACTAGATTTACCGACATTATTAATGGTTTAAAAAGTTTGGGTAATCTTATGCTAACAGTGATCTTGTTAGAAAAATTTTGAGATCTTTGCCTAGATCATGGGAAGCAAAAGTGACTGCTATACAAGAAGCAAAGACCTCAACAATCTATCACTTGAAGAATTGGTCGGATCTTTGATGACTCATGAACTACAACAACGTCAACACATTGATGAAGACGATTCAAAGAAGAGAAGGACCATGGCATTGAAAGGTAATGTTCAAATGAGGAAAGTGAAGATGAAACTAGTGAGAGTGAAAAAGATGATGATATGGCTCTCATCTCTAGAAAGTTCAAGAAATTTATGAGAAGAAAAAGATTTGGAAAAAGAAAAATATTTACCAAAGGAGATCATAGCAAAGAAAAGAAAGAAGTGAACCTCTATATGCTATGAGTGTAAGAAGCCTGGACATATCAAACCAGAATGTCCACTGTTGAAGAAAGGTTTTAAGAAAGTAAAGAAGAAGGCTATGTTGGCTACATGGAGTGACAGTGAAGCAACAAGTTCGGAAGAAGAAGAAAAGACTGAAGTTGCAAATGTATGCTTCATGGCTGA
>UESW01004651.1:267008-296935 GCA_900491605.1 Calamus simplicifolius
ATAAATTGTAGAACAGGTGTGATGGATGTATCTTTTGGAAACAAGAAGATGAGATTAAATATTTTTAATGCTTCCCAAGGACCACCTGTGTATGATTTAAATGAAGTAAACATGATCTAAGAAGTTGTAGATAAAAAATTCCAAAGTTTGCTTGATTCGGATCCTTTACAACATGTCTTACACATTTTGGAATAGATGACTTTGATATTGATGAGTATACCAAAGAGATAAACATGTTATTAGAACCACCTAAGTTCGACACCATCCCTCCTTGGACTATAAAATATGAACCACTTCCAACTAAACCAAGCCCTTTAATACCATCCTTGGAAGCACCACCCCAACTAGAATTGAAACCTCTTCCTGATAACTTAAAATATTCATTCCTTGGACCCAATGATACCCTTCCAGTAATCATTGCATCTACCCTAACCTCTGAGCAAGAAGATAAATTGGTAGATGTACTTAAAGAACATAAAGAGGTAATTGGATGGACAATATTGATCTTAAGGGAATTGACCTTTCCGTTTGCATGCACCACATTCATAGTGAAATTGAAGCCAAACCACATAGAGACATGCAACGAAGGCTAAATCCGAACATCAGGGATGTTGTTAAGAAAGAAGTAGTAAAATGGCTTGATGCTAGTATCATTTATCCAATTTTGGATAGTCAATGGATCAGTCCAATCCAAGTAGTACCTAAAAAGTTGGGTATTACCGTGATCGAAAATGAAAAGGGAGAATCAATTCCTATTCGCACATCAACTAGTTGGAGAATATGTATAGATTATCGAAAGCTGAATGCCGTGACTAGAAAAGACCACTTTCCTTTGCCTTTTATCGATCAAATTCTAGAACGGCTAGCGGGACAAAGTTTCTTTTGTTTCTTAGATAGATATTCAGGATACAATCAAGTCCTAGTATTTCCTACATATCAAGAAAAGATCACCTTCACCTGTTCCTTTGGAACATTTGCCTTTAGACGCATGCCATTTGGTTTTTGTAATGCACCAGCCACTTTTCAACAATGAATGTTGGCCATATTTTCTGATATGATTGATCAATTTTTGAAAGTATTTATGAATGATTTTTCAGATTTGGTGCATCATTTGATAGCTGCCTCAAGAACTTAACTAAGGTACTGAAACGATGTATGGAAATGAATTTAGTCCTAAGTTAGGAGAAGAGTCATTTTATGGTTTGTGAGAAATGCTCGGACACATTGTTTCAGAGCGAGGTATTGAGGTTGATAAAGCTAAGGTTGAATTGATCTCAAATCTACCACCCCCAACCTCAGTTAAACAAGTATGATCTTTCCTTGATCATGCTGGTTTTTACAGACGCTTCATCAAAGATTTCAGTAAAATTTCTCAACCATTGTGTAATTTATTGACTAAAGATAGTTTTTTTAATTTTGATGAAGATTGTCTAACAGCCTATGACATCCTTCGAACTGCTTTGACAATTGCACCAATTATCAAGCCCCCAAATTGGACCATACCCTTCGAAATTATGTGTGATGCTTCTGATTATGCTGTAGGGGCAGTTCTAGGATAGAAACTCAATCGGGAACCCCATGTAATTTATTATGCTAGTAAACTCTTTCGGATGCACAAATGAACTATACTACCACTGAAAAAGAATTACTAGCAGTTGTGTTTGCCCTAGAAAAATTTAGATCATATCTGTTAGGGTCTAAGGTTTTAGTTTATTCTGATCATGTAGCATTGAGGCATCTTTTATTAAAAAAGGATACAAAACCCAGACTGATTAGATGGATCCTTCTATTATAAGAATTTGACCTAAAAATCTTAGATAAGAAGGATTCTAAAATATGGTAGCATATCATATCTCTAGGATCTCAGTGGAATACAATAAAAAAATAATCAGAGATAGGTTTCTGATGAGCAACTATTCTCAATTTCACATAGCAGTCTTTCCTGGTTTGCTCACATTATGAATTATTTGGCAACAGGAAAAGTACCTTTTCACTTGATAAAACAAGAAAAAGATAGATTTTTCTCATAAATCAAATATTACTTTTGGAAAGACCCTGAATTACTTAAGTACTATTCAGATTAGGTGATTAGGTGATGTGTCCTCGAAAGTGAATTCAAAAGTATACTTAACTTTTGTCATTCTCTTGCCTTTGGGGGACATTTTAGTGAAAGAAAAACTACAGCAAAGGTACTGCAAAGTGGGTTCTATTGGCCAACTCTTTTTAAAGATGCATACGAATTTGACCGTAATTGTCTCCAATGTCAACAAACAGAAAATATTTCTTGAAAAGATATGATGCCTCTAAAACTATCTTGGTTGTAGATATTTTTGATGTATGGGGTATTGATTTTATGGGCCCATTTCCTTCCTCTTTCGGATTCGAATACATTCTAGTGGTAGTTGATTATGTGTCAAAATGGAATGAAGCCATAGCAACTCGAACCAATGATCATAAAGTTATAATCAAGTTTATTCAGCATAACATCCTTAGTCGTTTTGGATGCCCAAGAGCTATAATTAGTGATGGGGGTATACATTTTATGAATAAACACTTTGAAGGATTAATGAACAAATATGGAATTACTCATAAGGTAGCTACACCTTATCATCCCCAAACTAGTGGCCAAGTTGAAATATCAAATAGAGAAATTAAACATATCCTTGAGAAAATGGTGAGACATGATAGGAAAGATTGGTCAGATCGTTTGGATGATGCATTATAGGCTTATCGTACTGTATTTAAAACTCCCATAGGAATGTCTCCTTACCGGCTCGTATTTGGAAAGGCCTGCCATTTATCTGTAGAATTAGAATACCGTGCATTTTGGGCCATCAAGCAATTTAATTATGATATAAAAAAGGCAGGTGTTATTAGAAAACATCAATTGAATGAGTTAGAAGAGCTACGAAATGATGCATACGAGAGCTCAAAAAATTATAAAGAACGAACCAAAGCATATCATGATAAATTTATTAATAGAAAACTTTTGAACCAAATAAAAAAAGTATGGCTTTACAATTCAAGATTATATCTTTTCCTTGGAAAACTTTGTTCACGATGGAATTGACCTTTTATAGTAATTCAAGTATTTTCCCATGGAGCTGTAGAGCTTAAAGACCCCAAGCAGGGAAATACATTCAAAGTAAATAGCCAACATTTGAAACCATATATAGAAGAAATTAATGATGGAGAAGTTGTTGAATCAATTGATCTTGTGAACCCAATACTATCATAATAAGTAGCACAGTCTGGTTGAAGACTTTAAACTTAGCGCTCTTGGGAGGCAACCTAGTTTATTAGTTATTTTTAACTTTCTGTTCTTTTAGTATGATAGAAGAGCAACATAAGTAGATTGAAAGAAGATGGCAACAATGAAACCTTCAACCTTCAAATACTCTACCAGGTAGTATCTTTCCTTGAAAGTAATTTTTCTTCCATTAGGAACAATGGAAATTAAGTTAGGGGGAGAGAATAAGTAAATCCTCGAGTAAAACTATAATCAGATGTGTGTACCAAATTCTATTTCGATTTAAAGTTAATTAAATAGTCTGATTAATGATTAATGGTTAGATTATTTTTGAGATACCAAGGAATAAATTATTAAGAAAACCTAATAAAAGGTAGGGTTTAGCCCAGAAAAATTTTTAGAATAATTTCAGACCCTCCTGACCACTGATCTTAATAGTACAATCTACTTAATAAGGGTATGGGTGAAAATGTCATTCAAAAAAAAATCTCTCTTAAAGTTAATAAATTAGGTTCTTAGCATCTTTCACTAAGTAACCGGGCTCCATCACCTAAGAAAGTGATGTTGTTCGCATAAAAAGATGAGAATGTAAAAGAACCTAAGTAGAGTCAGTCCTACCTAAAGCCTTTTTGACTCGAGTCAGTAAATCCGAGGGGTGTTTCACACCTAATTCCCTAAAACCAATTGGTTTGGGAGCCATTGGCCTAAAGCTCGCTACAAGGGTTAATTAGAAAGCAAGGGGTTAGGACATTGTACTGACTTTACACATAAATAAGTAAATAAGGGGACTAATTATAAAAAGACACTACACCCAACCCAAATTAAGTTAGTAGACTTAAACAGAGAAGTGAAAAGTTGTGAAGGAAGACTTCTATAAATTCTTATGGACTACACTCTATCACTAAATCGGTAAACTTAATAATCCAATGAAGTACCTCCCTTATGATCTAACCAGAAATTTTTAGAACTATAACATAACTATCAATTCTTGGACTAGCTTGGTACATATTTCTAAATTCCTTATTTACTCGAGGACGAGTAAGATTCAAGTTGAGGAGAGTGATAAATGCACAAATAATCATCATAAACATATTAATTAAGTTGTCAAATTACCTTCATTTTTAATATTTGATTATTTTATATAATATTTGTAGGTAAAGCCTATCAACTTTAAGAGCTCAATTTTAGGAGTCCAACGATGTAAACGACACTCAAATCGGACTTAAAATGAGCTCGAAATTGAATTTACAATGATTTATCTGTTTTTGCACGCATCTCAAAGCAAAGTCGGAAATCCAATTGCCGATTTCATTGCCTTTTCACCCGAATTTTCCTTCTTTTCTCCTGATTCTTCTCCTCTTCCAATTCAATCATTTCCTCTACCAATTAAGAAATAAATTGGATTGAAAATTCTCAAATTGGAAGAACAAACTTCAGATGGAAGGAATTTTGATTCCGTCCGTGATCTCTCCGGGATTTCTCCGCGTTCGCGTCGTCTCTGCATCCCAGCGTCTGATATGGAAACAGATCACATCTTCTCCATGTCTGGGCCGTGTCTGGGCCTCTACAAATAGCAGCAAAGGGTGGAAAGCCAGGGGGAGTTAGGAATAGCAATTGGGAGCTCTCAGGCAACCGTCCGTGGATTCGGAGGTTATATCCGGAGGTTCTGCGTCCGTGGAAGCTCTGTTCCCGGGAGCGATCGTGAGGCTCTGTTCGTGAGTTCGTGAGGATCCGTTCGAGGCTTGGAGGAGAGTTCAGAGGAATTCCCAGTAGCGATCGTGAGGATCTGTTCGTAGATTTGTGGAGGCTCTGTTCGATGTTCGTGAAGGCTCTGTTCGAAGAAACTTGGAGGCGTCTGCAGAGGAAGAACAGAGCCTGGCCCGGTTCAGCCTGTCTTCAGCCCGGTTTGGCCCGGTTCAGCATGTCTTCGGTTTGGTTCAGAAGAACTTGTTGCTTTCTTGTTGCCTTCTTAATGTCAGAAAATAAAACTCTTCAATTTTAGATTTTAATATGCACTCTTGGATGTTATTGAAATAAAACTTTTATTCATGTTTAATTGTTATTGAATTCTATTTAAGTGGAAATAATTTTTGACAGGTCTATTCTTAAAAGGGACGGGCTGTGATCTATGGGTACGGACCGTGCTCTTATAAAGATAGATCATATCTTAATTATTTTATACTATGAATTATCTATTTATTTAAATTATAAATTTATTTCAAGATAACCGCTAAAGTCCTTGTGGATTCGATCCCTTATTCTCGCTATTCTATTAGTGCAATTAAGGTGTTTTAATCGTTGCACTACGACACACATCTCGACACTATGATAATTTTTCAAGAAAATTACAATGAATCTCCTAAAATTACAATATTAGAAGATGCCCTTCAAAATTTCATAATTGTGGAAAGGATGGAAAAAAGATACATAAAAGCAAATTTCCGAAAGAGCTGGAACCAACTAATCGCAGCTATCGGTTGGGAAATTTGCCCGGAAAGAATTTCAAGGGTTTTCCTAAACAAGAGGTCTTCTCCATTCTCTGTGCTTCTTAAAGTGGTTTCTCTGTTCAGTCATGGTTTAATATTTGTAATTTGAATGCTGCATGGCAAAGCAATATTAAGCTAATTTCTGTTCTTCAACCCATCATGGACGGCTCTGTTAGAGTATGGTTCCTTAACTGGGCAGTTTTGTGATGTTTAGAAATAAATGGTAATCAGCAAAGCTTGTTTGATAAAATATTTTAGAAACAGGCACAAGTGTATTAGGCCTATATCTTCTGAACTTTTACTAAATATCCAGATCTAGGAAATCTCTAGATTGGTAATTGTGTATTTGACTGATCTTGACTGAGACAGCTGACTGGCACAACGAATGGCACATCTGTAATCTGGTTCTCTTATTTCTTTCAAGCTGAAATTAGAGATAAGGTTTTCTTCGAACAAATTATGGAGTGGAAGCAATGGAGGAAATCCTGCTTCTTAGAGATTTTGTTATTTACAGTAAAGTATATTAAAGTGCCCTGCTTAGGCTAATCCGTGTAGTCTTCTCTGCAACTTGGGTAAAGCAGCAGAGGAGCCTTTTTCACTTTTCCCTTGCTCTTATTTCTGTTTATTTTTAACTTCTATTCCCTTGTATATTCCTTCCCTGTATCTCTTCTTTGTAATCAATAAAATGGGGGAAGCTTGCTTCCTCCAATTTGCAGTCAAAATAAAAGAAAAAGAAAAGAAAAGAGACTTTGAATACAAATAATTGCAAGGAATGTGTCTAAACTAAGTTTGGGACAGGATGAGACATTAATAGAGTGGTTAATGATCAGTTGATCATGCTTCTATATGCATTTCTTTGTGTAAGTGGACAGAACCATGCATGACTCTGTGACACACTACTGAAGGGATCAGATGATATTTTTCAATTGAAAAAAAAAAGATTATTTGCTTAATGCACCATAAATTTGTGTGAATGTGTTTTCACAACAGTTGCTACCACCAGTTCTAGTCACTGATCTTGACTGATCCAAATTATTTATGGTCAAGATGATTATCACTAGTCATGGCCTCTACCAACTTGGTTAGCAACCAGAAACCAACTTTGATGGCCACTTATATCTATTTCTAGCTGACCTCTGACAATGGGAGAAGCTCTCTCTCTCTCTGATTTAGGAATATGGTCTTTAATCTTTGAGGCAAAGGGGTTCTCAGTTCTAGGAGAAATTGTTTAGCTCCAAACTCAGATGGTAGCCCAAGTTCCAGAATATAACAAATTTAGGATAGTTGTAGCATTTTGGCCCCAGAAGACATGCTTAAGCTAGAATGTTCTCTCTTTACTGCTTCAATCATAACAAAACATACAACCAGTAATGTTTGTGGCAACTTCTGTTTTTTTTAAATTACTTTTTTAAATGGCTTTCCATCATAAATACTTCCAATATAAAATTATTTGGAGTTGTGATGGTATGACAAGTTGCAATTACCATTTGATGTTCTTTTTTCCTCACTCTTGTTCAGTATTTCAAGTCAAAACCATATGCATGTGATCCATCAAGCTTGCCAAAATACCCACCTAACAAGGAGATTGATGCAAAAGCCCATGAGGACCTATGCAAGTAAGCTAACAATCTTTATTACTTTGCACTTCCAAAATAAGAAAAAAATCCTTTCAAAGAAAAAAGAAAGAAGAAGAGGAAGCTGGTTTCTAGATGAATGATTTACAACTCTCCTATTTGCTTTATTGGTCAGGTTCATGCATTACTAATTAAAATTATTGTGGTTGTTCAACATTAGAAAGTTGGATATCCGTGGAAGCATAAAGCAACTAACATCTTATCCAAAGATATGATTTAAAATATTTTGCTTCCATAGTTTCAAAACCAGAAACTTTCTTTTGTTCTTTCTATACTAAACAATTAAATGAGCCCAATATGAAGTTAACCAGTTAAAAGATTTTAAATATTATAAATTCCAATTGATAGTTATTAATGTATCCAGAGACTTGTAAACCTGTGACAACTGTCAAAGCCAAAGTTGCCCTTATTTTCCAACCTTGCAAGTTAGTAAAGGAAATGCAATTAATCATATATGATACCATTATTAGATAATTATTTTTAGAGTTTAATTGGTTTTTTGTGATTTTTTTTCTTTTTTTTAGGAGAAAGTTTGGTGGTAAGCCATGTGGTATAGAAGCCACAAGAAAACCTTCAAGAACGTGTAGAACTTCACAAGAATCAAACGGGTTAGGTAGAGCAGTGTCTTGCCAAAAGGTCTCTCTCTCTCTCTGAGAGTTATATGACATAGGGATCAGAAGTATTTTGTTCCTGCAGGACTCATTGAAAGCAAATGGAGGCAATAATGTGGTGCAAAGAGAGATCCAAGAGTAAATGGTGACACCAGACTGCTCATAGATCTGCAGCCAGTACCAACAATTAATCCTCGGCTCGATACATAAAGCAGACCTATCAGAAAGATGTTCTTCTCCCTGGTCCCTTGCAGGTGCCTGCCTCTGGTGGCTTTGTGTGGAGAAAGAAACCAAAAGAAGATTGTTCATACATAACACTACAAGAAAATTATGAAATAGCGACGTAACTTAGCGACACAAATATTCATCGCAAAATAATGATAGAATTGCGCCGCAATTGCGACCCACAAAATTTATGGCAAAATAGTGATGAATTCATCACCATTTAGTGACGTATTAAATTAGTCGCTAAATAGCGACGCATTAAGCGACTCCCAAAAAAATCCATCACTAAATAGCGACTCTATTAGCGATTCATAAAAATGTGTCGCTATTTAACGATGTATTTTAATGAGTCACTATTTAGCGATGCATTAATGCGTCGCTAAATAGTGGTGCATAACTTGCATCGTTATTTAGCGACGCACAGTTATGCACCACTATTTAGTGACTCAATAATGCATCGCTAAATAGGGATGCACTAATTGCGTCGCTAAATCGCGGCACATTTAAATGCATCGCTATTTAGGGACGCATAACTATGTGTCACTATTTAGTGATGCATTATTGCGTCGCTAAATAGGGATGCATAACTATGCATTGCTATTTAGCAACACATTTTAATGCGTCGCTAAATAGTCATTGCTAAATAGTGACGCATTTTAATGCGTCGCTATTTAGCGACGCATAATGGTGAGTCGCTATTTAGCGATGCAGAATTGCGTCACTATTTAGCGATGCACTATAATACGTCACTAAATAGGGTTTTAGGGTTTATGGTTTAGGGTGTTTAGGGTTCAGGGTTCAGGGGTTCAGGGTTCAGGGTTAAGGGTTTAAGGGTTCAGGGTTTAAGGGTTCAGGATTCAGGGATTAAGGGTTTCAGGGGTTTAGGGTTTTAGCTAGGGTTTAGGGTTTTAGGGTTTTAGGATTTAATTTTACGATTTAATTTTAGGGTTTAGGTTTAGGGTTTAGGGCTTAGGGTTTAAGGGTTTAGGGTTTTAGGGTTTTATGTATTTAGCGTTTAGGGTTTTACCGTTTTTGGGTTTTAGGGTTTAGGGTTTTTAGGGTTTAGGGTTTAGACAACATTCTCGGCACAAAGGTGTGGATCGGATTAAAGGTAGCATCGGTCCCGGGTAGGACCTTGTAGTCAGCCACTCGGGCACACCATGGGGCCGCCTATGCACATCGTACCATGGGGCCAACCGGTTGGCCCAGCCCAATGTTCAACTACGAGCATTTTAATAGCAACAACATAAATATACGCTATTGGAGCTAGAATTACCGTGGCTGCCGGCACCAGACTGGCCCTGCAATGGATCCTCGTTAAGGGATTTAGATTGTACTCATTTCAATTACCAGACTCGAAGAGCTGACCAATTATTATTTATTGTCACTACCTCTCCGTGTCAGAATTGGGTAATTTGTGCGCCTGCTGCCTTCCTTAGATGTGGTAGACATGTCTCAGGCTCCCTCTTCGGAATTGAACCCTAATTCTTCATCACCCGTCACCACCATGGTAGGCCCGTACCCGTCTCCAGATTCAGGGGAAGACGAGAGCAGCATAAGGCCAAGCTCGACCCCCCGGTCGGCCACTAGAGAGGTAACCCGCGACAAGAGATCGAAGCATCGCCGAGGGTTGAGGAAGGGAGCAAGGGGCAGGAGCGCGCCGCCCGCGAGAGGTTCCCGAAGGAAGTGGACATGGAACATCGATCACAGCCACCCATGTCACCCCGAGGGCTCTAGTAAAACGAGCGGCATAGATTATAATATATCAATATATAAAATTATCACTATATAATATTAATTATTATATACTAATAATTAATATATAAAATTAATATTGATGCAGGATCGATTCGCATGCAAGTAATTTTTTTTTTAATGATTAATAATTACAGTTGATTATTCTTCCAAAGTAATAGCCTAAGAGGGATTCAGGAAAATTCACAGTAAATCTGCATGCGAAACAGTTCCTAAAATAAGGAAGAAGGACCGCCGAGGTTAAGAAGCCTCGGTAGGGCTTGCTCTTCTACAATAAAGTTACTAGTAGATTAGAAGGGTGTACCTAGCAAGAGGGGGAAGATCAAAGTATTGAAGGGGTTGCTCTGCCTGACGGATGAGCCCTAGATGATCAAGCCTTGAGCCCATGGATCTACGGCCAAGTATCTACTGACCTAGATGACTATCACCTTGAATCCTGGATTCGTGGTTACTGAGGGATCTGCAAGATTACCATACAAAGGTTAAAGAATAATAGAGAAAATTTAGAATAGAAGCAAAGAGACAAGGAAGGAGTAGAGAAAAGGAGAGGTCGGCCAAAGGCTCTTGGGCGTCCACTATTGGAAGACAAAGGTGGTGGCCAAGGTTTCTCCTGGAGACTTGGGATGTTGGCATGCGCAGGAGGAGGGAAACAAGAGCACCAGAGAACCAATTAACAAAAATCACAATAACTCAAAACTTGGATTGATTGATTAACAATAAAAGATACATCATTCATACAAGAGGGTCTCTTTTATAGAGCAAGAGACTTGGGGCCCAAGAAAATATAGATATGGAAAGAGAGAAAAGAAAAAAAAGGCGCCCTAATCAAATTTGGCATGAAATCTGTAGCGTCCAGATGAGGAAGGTGATCTTCTAGATGCAATCAGCGGCAGCTGGATTCGGCATGAAATCTGTGGCATCCAGATGAGGCAGGTGATCTACTAGATATGATTGAGATGGAATCAGCGGCAGCTCTACAGCGTCCAGATGAAGAAGGTGATCTTCTAGATTGGAAAGGTTGCTGGCTGCTAGATGACATGTGGGCTGCTTGAAATAGGTGTGGCACCAACTTGAATTTAGCAGCTGCTCTGTTGACTGTGATGGCCTTGTCTTCTGCTCCAATACTGATGTCTCCTCTTGTAAGCTGATGAACTTACTACAGGACTCACATTAAAATAAACTGAACTGGATAGAACTCAATTGAGAATAAAATGAACTGGACGGGACTCAAAATAAACTAAACTTTATTTTCCAACTCAAGACTTGAATCATAACTAATCAGATATCTACGGAGGGTTAAGAATCCTCTTCTTGATCCTGGTGCCTACACCAATTCTCCTAGGGTGGGAAGAACTCGACCCTGTCGAGTACAAGTCATTCTGGCTCTGGTATCTCTCTAGTAGGTCTGGGTTGAGGTGTTGTAAGTCCTCTCGAGTAGTAATCCATGAATCATCAGTTTTTTGGGTGACCCTACCATCGGACCAGGTAGCGTTGATAACCGCGGTTCCATGTCATAATGGCTTGATCATCTAGGATACGCTCGATCCTCTCTCCTCGCTCAGGTAAAATTGGTGGTGGATACTCTTGGGTAGGTTCTCTCATGAAAGGAGGGTTAGGTCCAAAGTACTTACTAGGAATCGTTGCCGATTCCCTATATTCTACTAGGTCTATAATATTGAAGGTAGAGCTAATGCCCCAATCCGAGGGCAGATCTAGCACATAGGCATTAGGTCCTACATTCTCTCTTATTTTAAAGGGACCAGCTCCACGAGCATGAAGTTTCTTAACGATACCTGGTGGGAACCGTTTAGGCCTAAGCCTAATCATGACATAATCTCCTACACCGAACTCTTTGGCTCTTCTTCGGGAGTTAGCCAGTCTTTTATAAGTTTCATTACTTAGATTTATTTTTTGGCTAATGTCCTTATGTAAGTCTTTGATATGCTGTGCAAATGCTTATGCGGACTCTGAGACTTGTGTGTAGAGGGGTAAAGGAATTATATCAAGTGGATGATTAGGCTTGTACCCATGGACTATCTCAAATGGACTCTTGCCCGTGGACCTGTTCACTGAGCTATTATAGGCGAACTCTACATGAGGTAGTAATAAATCCCACATCCCTAGGTGTTCGCCTACAAGGCACCTAAGAAGGTTTTCTAGACTATGGTTCACCACTTTAGTTTGCCCATCCGTTTGGGGGTGAAAGGCTATGAAAAATTAAGTTTGGTCCCTAACATATGCCATAGCATTTTTCAAAAGTAGCTGGTGAACCTAACATCCCTATCAGAAACAATGGTCTTAAGTAGGCCATGGAGCTTGACCACGCTGTCTAAGAAAAGTCGGGCTACCCTAGATGCGTCAAAGGTTTGCGAACAAGGGATGAAATGAGCCATTTTAGAGAACCTATCGATCACTACAAAGATGGAGTCATGCTTCTTCTAGGTTTTAGGTAATCCTAGAATGAAGTTATACTGAGGTCTTGCCAAGGACGATCAAGCACTGGCAAAGGAGTATATAGACCAGTGTTCTGCTTTTGCTGTTTTGCAACGGCACAAGTTCGACATCGGGCTATTATCAGGACAACGAGCCTTTTTAATTTTGACCAGTAAAATTGGTCCTCTATCGCTAGAATAGTCTTATCTCTTTCAAAATGACCAGCTAATCCCCCAGCATGTGTTTCCCAGACTAGGAATTCTCTAAGTGACGTCCTAGGGATACAAAGTCTATTGCCCCTAAAAAGGTAACCATCCTGATGGTATAATCTCCACTGGTACTGGATGGCCCTAGCTGAAGGATCTTATAAATTTTACCAAAGTCATGACAGGTCTCATACTCATCTTTTATTCGGTTGAATCCTATAACTTCGGTGCTAACATTACTCAACAACAAAGGCTTACGGCTTAGGGCGTCTGCTATCTTATTTTCTATATCGGCACGGTGTTTCAAGACAAAAGTGTATGCCTGAATGTATTCAACCCATTTACCGTGCCTAGAATTTAGCTTCTTTTGGGAGTTCAGAAATCGGAGTGCCTCATGATCAGAAAATAAGACAAACTCCTGCGGTAGTAAGTAATGTCTCCAATACTTAAGGGCTTGTACTACCGCATAAATTTCTTATCATAGGTGGAATATCTAAGTTTAGCTTCATTTAGTTTTTCACTAAAGAAAGCTATGGGGTGATTTTCTTGGCTTAACACTCCACCTATGCCTACTCTCGACGCGTCGCACGCAACCTCAAACACCTTAGAAAAGTCTGAAAGTCTAAGTATGGGTGCATGAGTCATCCTATCCTTAAGCTCTAGGAAGGCCTTATTAGCTGACTTAGTCCACTCAAAATTACCTTTCCTAATACAATCAGTGATGGGTGAGACGATGGTGCTAAATCCCCTAATGAATCTCCTGTAAAAGGTTGCTAGGCTATGAAAGCTGCAGACATCGTGGACGTTCATGGGTACTGGCCACTCTACGACCGACCTAACCTTTTCAGGATCCGCTGAAACACCTTCTGGGGTTACCACAAAACCTAGAAAGATAACCCTATGCGTCATAAAATCACACTTCTTAAGGTTTGCATATAGGCTATTCTCTCTAAGGGTCTGACAGATTAATCTGAGATGGTTAAGATGGTCCTCTTTGGTCTTGCTATAAATTAATATATCATCAAAATAGACCACTAAGAATTTTCTTGTGTACTCTTTCAGGACCCGGGTCATGATTCTCATGAATATGCTAGGTGCATTTGATAGCTCAAAAGGCATCACGACCTACTCAAACAGACCATCTCTAGTCTTAAATGCAGTCTTCCACTCATCCCCTGGTCTAATTCTAACATGATGGTAGCCACTCTTAAGGTCTATTTTGGAAAAGATAGTGGCACCCGCCATCATGTCCAATATATCATCTAGTCTGGGGATAGAGAACCTATACTTGATAGTGATTTTGTTGATGGCCCTACTGTCCATGCACATTCTCCAGGTACCATCCTTCTTAGGGGTTAATAGTGCAGGAACTGCACAAGGACTTAAGCTCTCCCTAATAAAACCTTTCCTAAGTAATTCTCCCACTTATTTTTGTAGTTCTTGATGTTCAGTGGGGTTCATCCTATAATGGGAAAGGTTTGGGAGGGTGGATCTTGGGATCAGGTCAATGCCATGTTGGATGTTTCTCAGGGGTGGTAACTGATCAAGCAATTCTTTAGGGAAGACATCCTTAAACTCCTCTAGGATCTCAATTACTTCTGGGTGTTGTTCTTTTTGGACTGATCATAGATACCTTTAGTGGTCAAAATCCAAATAGGATTACCCTCAGTGATGTCCTTTTCTAATTCCTTAGCTTTAATCAGATTAACTCTTGGCTTGCTATCCTTAAGGTTGCTAGATCCTTTCTTGATTAGGTCCCTAGGTGGAGTTGGATGTATCACATACTTGTTCCCATTGTGTTTAAAAGAGCAGATGTTGGATCGACCAAATAAGGTGGCATCGTGATCGTAAAGCCAAGGTCGACCTAATATAATACTACTAACACCCATAGGAATTACATCGCACCAGACCTTTTCCTCATAATTTTGCAATTTGATTAGTATTTGGCATCTGGACTTGATTGGGATAGAGGTGGAATCTACCCACGAGACCTTATAGGGACTAGGATGGGGAACTGTGGTCAATCCTAATGACTTAACTGTATTGGTAGAGAGGCATTGACAAAACTCCCGCTATCCGCTATGATCTTGAGCACCTTATTCTCTATCTTAACAAAAGTCTGTAGGATGTTAGTCCTACGCCAATCTTCCTGGTCCTTAGTTTGAGTCTGGGTCAAGATACATCTAACCACTCCTAGTAGGTCTTCAGACTCAAATGTTTCCTCCTCTCCATCGTACTCATCTATCAGATGGGTATCAGCCTCATAGACCTCTCCCTCAAGCTCAACTAGGGACTTGAATTCAGTCTCAGGTAACTCATCTATATGAAGGGATCTGACTGGGCACTGGCTGATCATATGTCCTAGTTTGTTGCATCTAAAGCATTTGATCTGAGGGTTGGAATTTCTTTGGACCTCTACAGATTTTCCCTTATCCTCTCTCTGGGGTATAGGGGTACTATTCTGGGGTCGACTCAACTCAGTTTGGCTTGTACTGGGTCAGCTAGTATTGGGTCGACTTGAGAAAGTCTGGCGGGGGTCTGAGTACTGGGTAGGTCTGGGACGACTAGGATAGGCCTGGCTAGATCCTGGATATGGGCTAGGGCTCTTGGTAGCCTCTGATCTATGATAGGGTGGCCTTCTCTGAAAATGTTCATAATCCCTAGCAACTTGAAGCTTCTTCTAAATCGTGTACCCTTCTTAGGTAGAGTTCTCTTTGAATATCTGCTCTCAGGCCATACCTAAACTTGGATAGGGTGACTTCCTCAGACTGAACGATATTACACCTCATAATATACTTTTCGAATGTAGCAATGTATTCATTCACAGTTTTACTACCCTGAATTAATCCCTGCCACTGGTACAATAGGCTTTGTTCATATGATGTGGGGACATAATTGGACCTAAGTCTAGCCTTCATGGCGTGCCAGGTGACTATGGGGTCTTTCCCTCTAATAATTGCCTTCGCTCTAAAGTGGCCCAGTATAACCTAGCCTATCGTACTAACTTAAGCTTGACAAACTTAAACTTACACTCTTAGACATGTCGTACCAGTCAAAGTACTGGTCCATCCCTTCCTCCCAATCTAGGTAGTCCTTAGGGTCCATAGAGCCATCGAAAGTAGGTGCTTCAAGTCTGACACTTCTAAGGGCTCTTTCTTCATGGTCTACTACCTCATAATTGGGTCTCCTAGGGAGGACATCTAGGACTGGATTAGGTCAAAGTGGTCTCCTAGGGTTTGGCCTTATGTAGAGGTCAGGCTGTTGGGCTCTCTTAGGATGAGGTGGGATCTCATGATCAGACTCAGTGTGGGGCTCACGGGCTTCTTCTAGGATGCCCAACCTAGTTTCGACTTGATCAAACCTGGACCCTAATCTAGCCTCAGATTGCTTGATGTCTTGGTTTATTTGGGCTAGTTGTTCAGTGATGATCCTTAAGTGATCATCAATGCTTTGATTAGCCATGGGTTCAGCCTATAATGGAGGTGGTGACGGGCAAAAAGATGCTCCTGATCTAGTGCACATGCAAGCACAATCAAGCATACAAGACTCAGACTAACTCGGACTACGGTATGCTAGACCTAGTCATCCAGAGTAAAGGATTTGGCTTAATGTAAGCCAATCTAACAGTAACTCTTTAATTGGCCAGTTGGGACAAGTGAAAGGGGGAGGCTCGTCCCGCAAATTACAGGCGCTTAATTAGAATAACCCCAACACTCCGCTTAAGTCGTTTAACATTTGACCTCCCTTCTAGACACCAATTTCAAAGCACATGCCAGATTGATTTGTACTAGTCTCCTCTAGTACACTAAACCAACTGTTGGTGTCCCTAGCCCTTTAGGGCAAATGTCAATTAAGTTGTAACTCAGTTTTAGATTAGAGGCTTGGGATCGGAATGCACGGATGGTTGTTTTGGGCCAAGGAAGGGGTCTCAATCCCTCCCTTATCTGACATCAATGAAAGCCCTTAAGAGTAATTTAATGCAGATGAATGACATGTAAAACACAAATCCTAATCTAAAATCTGTACCAAACTGATGCAGGACCAATTCACATGCAAGTAAATTTTTTTAATGATTAATAATTGCAGTTGATTATTCTCTCAAAGTAATAGCCTAAGAGGGATTCAGGAAATTTACAGTAAATCCGCACGCGAATAGTTCCTAAAAAATAAGGAAGAAGGACCGCCAAGGCTAAGAAGCCTCGGTAGGGCTTGCTCTCCTACTATAAAGTTACTAGTAGATTAGAAGGGTGTACCTAGCAAGGGGGAGAAGATCAAAGTGTTGAAGGGGTTGCTCTGCCTGGTGGATGAGCCCTAGACGATCAAGCCTTGAGCCCACGGATCCGCGGCCAACTATCCGCTGACCTGGATGACGATCACCTTGAATCCTGGATTCGTGGCTACTAAGGGATCTACAAGATCACCATACAAGGGTTAAAGAATAATAAAGAAAATTAGAATAGAGGAAAAGAGACAAGGAAGGAGTAGAGAAAAGGGGAGGCCGGCCAAGGGCTCTTGGGCGTCCACTATTGGAAGACAAAGGGGCGGCTAGGGTTTCTCCTGGAGACTTGGGATGTTGGCACGCGCAGGAGGAGGGAAACAAGAGCACCGAAGAACCAATTAACAAAAATCACAATAACTCAAAACTTGGATTGATTGATTAATAATAAAAGATACATCATTCATATAAGAGGGTCTCTTTTATAGAGCAAGAGACTTGGGGCTAAAGAAAATACATATATAGAAAGAGAGAAAAGAAAAAAAGATGCCCTAATCAAATTTGGCATGAAATCTTCAGCGTCCAGATGGGGAAGGTGATCTTCTAGATGCAATCAGTGACAGCTGGATTCGGCATGAAATCTGTGGCGTCCAGATGAGGCAGGTGATCTTCTATATACGATTGAGATGCAAGCAGCTTAATTTGGCATAAAATCTACAGCGTCCAGATGAAGAAGGTGATCTTCTAGATCGGGAAGGTTGCTTGCTCTGCTAGGTGGCATGTGGGCTGCTTGAAATAGGTATGGCACCAACTTGAATTTAGCAGCTGCTCTGTCTGACTATGATGGCCTTTTATTCTGCTCCAATACTGATGTCTCCTCTTGTAGGCTGATGAACTTACTATGTGACTCACATTAAAATAAACTAAACTGGATAGGACTCAATTTAGAATAAAATGAATTGGACGGGACTCAAAATAAACTAAACTTTATTTCCCAACACAAGACTTGAATCATAACTAATCATATATCCACAGAGGGTTAAGAATCCTCTGCTTCATCCTGATCCCCGCACCAAATATTATATAATATTAATATTTAGCGATGCATATAGTATGTGTCGCTATTTATATGCATCGCTAAATAGCAACACATTTTCTATGCATCGCTATATTCCTGCCATATACGGTCTAACCCCGCTGAATTAGCGATGCAACTGTGCGTCCCTATTTAGCGACATGTAAATGCGTCGCTATTTATCGATGTATACTATGCATCGCTAATTAGCTACGTAAATTGTATGCATCGCTATTTAGCGACGCATTTACGCGTTGCTAAATAGCGACATAATTGATGTGTCGCTAATTTGCTACGCAATTAGTGATGCATACATTGCGTCGCTAATTAGCGACGGATTAGCGATGCCATTTAGGCATCGCTAATACTCTTTTATTAAAACCCCCCACCTATCCCTAATCTCTCTCCCTCCCTCTTCCTCCCTCCCTCTTCCCCACGTTCGGCGGCGCCCCTACCCCCTCCCTCCCTCTTCCCCAGCTCCGGCGGCCCTCCAGCCCCCGATCTCCTCGCTGGCCTCCTCCAGGTAAACCCTCCTGATGCGTGTCGTAGCGCAATGATTAAAACACCATAATTTTACTAATAGAATAGCGAGAATAAAGAATCGAATCCACAGGGACTTTAGCGGTTATCTTGAAATAAATTTATAAATTTAAATAAATAAATAATTAGTAGTAAAAAATAATTAAGATATGATCTATCTTATAAGAGCACGGCCCGTACCCGTAGATCACGGCCCGTCCCTTTTAAGAATAGATCGGTCAAAAATTATTTTCACTTAAATAGAATTTAAGAAAATTAAACATGAAAAGAAATTTTATTTTATAGCATGCAACAGTGCAAATTAAAATTAAAAAGCTTTATTTTATAACATTAAAAAGGCAACAGATTGCAATAAATTCATGAACCAAATCGGGCCCTTTTCCACCTTGCATATGCCTCCAAGCCACGAACGGAGCCTTGCAGAGCTTCCACGGACCACGGACGGCCGCCTTGGAACAAAACAGTCTCCACGCTCCAAGAAGAACCTCCACGGACGAATCAGAGGAACAGAGCCTCTGTTCTCTCAATCTTCCTTGGAACTCCCTTTGGGAACAGCAACCTCCACGCCCACGGAACTCCCGAGAACTAGGAACAGCCACCTCCGAACTCTATATCGCTCCTCGGAACTCATCCTCTCCCTAGGAACAGAGCTTCTTATAGATGCTGAGACACGGTGAGGATGCGGGGATAGCGCTGGCTACTTTCCTTTCACCCCAAGGTTTCTTCCCAATTTGGCACCCGAATAGATGCGAAGAGATCGTGGTAAGATTGCAGACAATTCCCCTTTCAATTTGCTTCAAATATATTCCTTAATTGCTGTCGGACTGTGAAATCAGAGAAGAGAAGAATCTGGGCTTCCTCCTTTAATTCCATTAAATTTGGGATGCTTTTGGTAATTTCTGATGTTGAGGATCTTTTTGGCTGTGAGGATCTTCTCAGCGGCGATATTTTTGGCAAAGAAATGAATCCCTGGCAGTCTCTCGGCGTCACAGGGATCCGTTTGGATGAACCTGGGAAGAAGACGATGAACTCGGCAGACCATCTACCGAGTTTGTTTTAAAATGCATGCAAACAAAAATAAATCCTTATAAATTCAATTCCAAGCTCATTTTAAGTCCGATTTGAGTGCCATTTACGCAGTTGGACTCCTAAAATTAAGCTCTTTAAGTGATAAGGTTTTACCTAAATATTATATAAAATATTTAAATATTAAATAATAATAGGTACGTTGACCTATTATTAATAGGTTTAGTGATAATTATTTATGTATTTATCACTCCCCCCAACTTGAATCTTACTCATCCTCGAGCAAATAAGAAATTTAGAAAAATGTACCAAGCTAGTCCAAGAATTGACGGTTATCTTACAGTTCTAAAAAATTTCTGGTTAGATCATAAGGGAGGTACTTTATCGGATTATTAAGTTTACCCCTTTAGTGATAGAGTGTAGTCCATAAGAATTTATAGAAGTCTTCCTTCACCAACTTTCCACTTCTCTGTTTAAGTCTTCTAACTTAATTTGGGTTGGGTGTAATCTTTTTGTAATTTAGTCCCCTTATTTATTTATTTATGTGTAAAGTCAGTGCAATGTCCTAACCCCTTGCTTTCTAATTAACCCTTGTAGCGAGCTTTAGGCCAATGGCTCCCAAACCAATTGGTTTTAGGGCATTAGGTGTAAAACACCCCTCGGACTTACTGACTCGAGTCAAAAAGGCTTTAGGTAGGACTGACTCTACTTAGGTTCTTTTACATTCTCACCTTTTTACGCGAACAACATCACTTTCTTAGGTGACGGGGCCGGTTACTTAGTGAAAGATGCTAAGAACCTAATTTATTAACTTTAAGAGAGATTTTTTTTTTTTCTCTCTCTTTTTTTTTGAATGACATTTTCACCCATACCCTTATTAAGTAGATTGTACTATTAAGATCAGTGGTCAGGAGGGTCTGAAATTATTCTAAAAATTTTTCTGGGCTAAACCCTACCTTTTATTAGGTTTTCTTAATAATTTATTCCTTGGTATCTCAAAAATAATCTAACCATTAATCATTAATCAGACTGCTTGATTAACTTCAAATCGAGACAGAATTTGGTACACACATCTGATTATAGTTTTACTCGAGGATTTACTTATTCTTCCCCCCCAACTTAATTTCCATTGTCCCTAATGGAAGAAAAATTAATTTCAAGGAAAGATACTACCTGGTAGAGTATTTGAAGGTTGGAGGTTTCATTGTTGCCATCTTCTTTCAATCTGCTTCTGTTGCTCTTCTCTGGTCATACTAAAAGAGAAGAAAGTTAAAAATAACTAATAAACTGGGTTGCTCCCAAGAGCGCTAAGTTTAAAGTCTTCAGCCAGACTGTGCTACTTATTATGATAGTGTTGGGTTCACAAGATCAATTGATTCAACAACTTCTCCATCATTAATTTCTTCTATATATGGTTTCAAACGTTGGCCATTTACTTTGAATGTATTTCCCTGCTTGGGGTCTTTAAGCTCTACAGCTCCATGGGGAAATACTTGAGTTACTATAAAAGGTCCATTCCATCGTGAACGAAGTTTTCCAGGGAAAAGTGTAATCTTGAATTGTAAAGCCATACTTTTTGATTTGGTTCAAAAGTTTTTCTACTAATAAATTTGTCATGATATGCTTTGGTTCGTTCTTTATAAATTTTTGAGCTCTCATATGCATCATTTCGTAGCTCTTCTAACTCATTCAATTGAAGTTTTCTATTGACACCTGCATTTTTCATATCATAATTAAATTGCTTGATGGCCCAAAATGCACGTGTTCTAATTCTACAGGTAAATGCAGGCTTTTCCAAATACGAGCCTATAAGGAGACATTCCTATGGGAGTTTTAAATGCAGTACGATAAGCCCATAATGCATCATCCAAACGTTCTGACCAATCTTTCCTATCGGTCTCACCATTTTTCAAGGATATTTTTAATTTCTCTATTTGATATTTCAACTTGGCCACTAGTTTGGGGATGATAAGGTGTAGCTACCTTATGAGTAATTCCATATTTGTTCATTAATCCTTCAAAGTGTCTATTCGTGAAATGTGTACCCCCATCACTAATTATAGCCTTGGGCATCCAAAACGACTAAGGATATTATGCTGAATAAACTTGATTACAACTTTATGATCATTGGTTCGAGTTGCCATGGCTTCAATCCATTTTGACACATAATCAACTGCCACTAGAATGTATTCGAATCCAAAAGAGGAAGGAAATGGGCCCATAAAATCAATACCCCATACATCAAAAATTTCTACAACCAAGATAGGGTTTAGGGGCATCATGTCTTTTCGAGATATCCTGTTTGTTGACATTGGAGACAATTACGGCTAAATTCATGTGCATCTTTAAAAAGAGTTGGCCAATAAAACCCACTTTGCAGTACCTTTGCTGCAGTTTTCTTTCCACTAAAATGTCCTCCACAGGCAAGAGAATGACAGAAGTTAAGTATACTTTTGAATTCACTCTCGGGGACACATCGCCTAATCACCTGATCTGAACAGTACTTAAATAATTCAGGGTCTTCCCAAAAGTAATATTTGATTTGTGAGAAAAATCTATCTTTTTCTTGTTTTTTAGTGGGAAGGTACTTTTCCTGTTGCCAAATAATTCACAATGTGGGCAAACCAGGGAAGACTGCTATGGGAAATTGAGAACATTGCTCATCAGGAAACCTATCTCTGATTATTTCTTTATTGTATTCACTGAGATCCTAGAGATATGATCTGCTACCATATTTTCAGAACCCTTCTTATCTAAGATTTCTAGATCAAATTCTTGTAGTAGAAGGATCCATCTAATCAGTCTGGGTTTTGTATCCTTTTTTGATATAAGATGCCTCAATGCTGCATGATCTGAATAAACTAAAACCTTAGACCCTAACAGATATGATCTAAACTTTTCTAGGGCAAACACAACTGCTAGTAATTCTTTTTCAGTGGTAGTATAGTTCATTTGTGCATCTGAAAGAGTTTTGCTAGCATAATAAATTACATGGGGTTCTCGATTGAGTTTCTGTCCTAGAACTGCCCTACAGCATAATCAGAAGCATCACACATGATTTCGAAAGGTATGGTCCAATCTGGGGGCTTGATAATTGGTGCAGTGGTCAAAGCAGTTCGAAGGATGTTATAGGCTGTTAGACAATCTTATCAAAATTAAAAGAACTATCCTTGGTCAACAAATTACACAATGGTCGAGAAATTTTACTGAAATCTTTGATGAAGCGTCTATAAAAACCAGCATGACCAAGGAAAGATCGTACTTGTTTAACTGAGGTTGGGGGTGGTAGATTTGAGATCAATTCAACCTTGGCTTTATCAACCTCAATACCTCTCTCTGAAACAATGTGTCCAAGCACAATTCCCTCACGAACCATAAAATGGCTCTTCTCCCAACTTAGGACTAAATTCATTTCCATACATCGTTTCAGTACCTTAGTCAAGTTCTCGAGGCAGCTATCAAATGATGCACCAAAGACTGAAAAATCATCCATAAATACTTCCAAAAATTGACCAATCATATCAGAAAATATGGCCATCATACATCGTTGAAAAGTGGCTGGTGCATTACAAAGACCAAATGGCATACGTCTAAAGGCAAATGTTCCAAAGGGACAAGTGAAGGTGGTCTTTTCTTGATCTGCAGGAAATACTGGGACTTGATTGTATCCTGAATATCCATCTAAGAAACAAAAGAAACTTTGTCCCGCTAGCCGTTCTAGAATTTGATCGATAAAAGGCAAAGGAAAGTGGTCTTTCCTAGTCACGGCATTCAACTTTCGATAATCTATACACACTCTCCAACTAGTTGATGTGCGAGTAGGAATTGATTCGCCCTTTTCATTTTTAATCACGGTAATACCCGATTTTTTAGGTACTACTTGGATTGGACTGACCCATTGGCTATCTGAAATTGGATAAATGATACCAGCATCAAGCCATTTTACTACTTCTTTCTTAACAACATCCCTCATGTTGGATTTAGCCTTCGTTGCATGTCTCTATGTGGTTTGGCTTCAATTTCACTATGAATGTGGTGCATGCAAACGGAAGGGTCAATTCCCTTAATATCAGCTATTGTCCATCCAATTGCCTCTTTATGTTCTTTAAGTACATCTACCAATTTATCTTCTTGCTCAGAGGTTAGGGTAGATGCAATGATTACTGGAAGGGTATCATTGGGTCCAAGGAATGAATATTTTAAGTCATCTGGAAGAGGTTTCAATTCTAGTTGGGGTGGTTCTTCCAAGGATGGTATTAAAGGACTTGGTTTAGTTGGAAGTGGTTCATATTTTATAGTCCAAGGAGGGATGGTGTCGAACTTAGGTGGTTCTAATAACATGTTTATCTCTTTGGTATACTCATCAATATCAAAGTCATCTATTCCAAAATGTGTAAGACATGTTGTAAAGGATCCGAATCAATCAAACTTTGGAATTTCTTATCTACTACTTCCTCTATCATGTTTACTTCATTTAAATCATACACAGGTGGTCCTTGGGAAGCATTAAAAATATTTAATCTCATCTTCTTGTTTCCAAAAGATACATCCATCACACCTGTTCTACAATTTATGCATGCATTAGCAGTAGCTAGAAAAGGTCTTCCAAGGATGATGGGAATTTGGTTAGGATTACCACTAGATTCCATATCTAACACAAGGAAGTCGACAGGAAAATAGAATTCATCCACCTTTACTAATACATCTTCCAATATTCCACGAGGTTCTTTGACTGATCTATCTGCCAATTGTAGTGTTACTGTCGTGGGTTTCAACTCTCCAAATCCGAATAACTCATACACTGAACTTGGGAGAAGGTTTACACTCGCACCCAAATCTAATAATGCTTTCTTGATTGTGAAGTTTCCTATGACACATGATATAATCGGGGTACCAGGATCTTTTAGTTTGGGTGGGGTTATTTGCTGAACAACTGAGCTGACTTGCTCAGTCAAATGTATCTTTTTTGGTATTTGTATCTTGGCTTTCCGTTTTTGTGTGCATAGATCCTTCAAAAATTTGGCATAAGCGGAACTTGCTTGATAGCATCGAGAAGAGGTAAGTTTATTTGGACTTGCTTAAATAACTCAAGCATCTCATTCATTTTTATATTCTTCTTATCTGAAGGCAAAGGAGATTCTAAAGCACTAGGGAATGGGGCTTTAGGTATGATTGCTTGATCATTGAATTCCTTTTCTTTTTCATTTCTTCTCTTTTAGCCACTTCTAATTTCTGGGTTGGTTCAGGTGGGTTCAATGTTTTTCCACTTCTGAGAGTCATGACTGATTTAGCATGTTCTGGGAATTTGTCAGGACTATTGGAACCTTCAGCCATGAATTGTCCTTTCGGGTTATCGATAGGCTGACTAGGTAACTTACCCTCCTCCCTTCTACTGAATGCTGTGGCTAATTGACCTATCTGAGTTTCTAGTTTTGCAATAGATTGTGTGTGGGAGTGAAGGATTTGAGTATTCATTTCTAGCCCTTTCAATGCTTGTAACACTTTGTCTTCAAAAGTAGGCTGATTATTCGGTGGAGGTTGTGGGATGTTTGGATATTGTGAATATGGCATGCTTCTAAAATTGGTTTCTTGATAATTAGGTCTGATCGATGAATTGGTTACAGGTTGAGGTTTCCAAGAAAAATTTGGGTGATTTCGCCAGCCAGGATTGTAAGTATTTGAAAATGGATCATTTCCTGTTCTAGGAGCTAATCGGGTTTGGGCTTGGTGGGCTTGTGAACAAGTTCAAGGAAATTGGTATGCAGCTGGACATTCACCTATAGAATGGGTTGGACTCGAACAAATTATGCAGACCTCATGTAATTGAGTAGATGGGGAAGAGATGTTTCCAACTTGTAGAATCCGATCAAGTTTATGGGATAATTCATCTACCTTAGTATAGATATCTGTAGAATGACCTATTTCATATATTCCACCTCTTTTAGGTTCTACGGGAGGGTCTCGACGAGCAACTGACATATGATGTAATGAATTCTCACTCAATGTCTCAAAGAGTTGCCAAGCTCATGTTCATTTTTTAACATAAATGTCCCACCACATGAAGCATCAACCATTTGCCTATGCTTTTCTGATAAACCATCATAAAAGCACTGAACCAGTTGCCATTTGGGTATAGCATGATGTGGACATTTTCTAATCAGTTCTTTGAATCTCTCCCATGTCTCATGGAACATTTCTCCATCTGTCTGGGAAAAACTTGTTATGGCTTTTCTAATTTGATTCGTTTTTCCTATAGGAAAATATTTCTTAAGAAATTCTCTCTGAAGATGATCCCAAGTTGAAATTATAACAGTGTCTAATGAATTTAACCAATACTTGGCTTTATCTTTTAGGGAAAAAGGGAATAACTTAAGCCTAAGTGCATCATCGAGAAATTTTGAATCTTGACAGTTGAGCAAATTTCCAAGAATTCATCTAAGTGTTTGTAGGGATCCTCATTTGTAAGTCCATAGAAAGATGGTAACATTTGGATTACACTTGACTTAATTTCATATTGGGCAGCCTCTACTGGAGGCACTTGAATGCAGGGAGAGTAGGTATACCTTGAAGGAGTGAAATACTCTTTTAACTGTCGTGGTTGATTATTTTCGTTATTAGGATCCATAATTCTGAGTCTGTTTGCTCTAATAGTTCTTTCTATCTCAGGATCTAAGGGTATAAGGTTGGGTTGCAACGATCGGCGACCAAGCATACACCCTACCAATGACTCTAAAGCAAACAATTTATTTTTTTTTTATAATAAAGAAGAAAGGAAGATTCTAAAGAAAATATCCTAAAAGATTCCTAGAACTAAGAGCAATAATTTAATTAGGGTTTAATAATTCTTAGCAATCAAGTTAGCAAAGATTAGACTCTCTATTCTAGGTTTACCCTAGATCTAGACAGCTCCTAACTTCCAAGACCGCCTTGGAGCCCTCCAAGTCAAAAATTAGCTGATCAACTAGCCAGTTGAGGATAAGGTAGTGGGGGTCCCCCGTTGCCTACTAGGTAAGCGAACGGAACCAATTAAGTAACCACTTTCCTTTCCTTTTCTAGACACCAGTTAAGCAGTCAATCTCGACCCGGTCCAACTCTTTTGGGTGCCTTGTCCTATTGAGCTCGAGTTCCTTAGGGGCTGATGTCTAATTAATTTTAGAGTTAAAGGTTTGGGTTAATGCAGAATGAAGGATGTGGTTTGTGGGCCAAGGAAGGGTGATGAAATCCCCACCTTATCTTGATTAGGGGTTTGTGCCCTTAAAGTTAATTATGATAATGCTATGCAACAAACAGATGTCCAACTCTTGAAATTATCAAACAAAATTAATCTAATTATTTTTTTTTAAAGATTTTTGTGATTAGTTTCTAATTTCCTAATAAATTATGAGATGTCAATGGAAGAATTTTGAGTTTTGCAGAAAATAAATCCACCTAAGTCAATCTAAGCATAGAAATAAAATAATTATTTTGTTTATATTTTATTTTTATATAACTTAAATTAATTATATTTTATGGAAGGTGTCTTAGGGTTTTCTTTTTTTTTAGGTAAGTTAATTAAAAGGAAAATTTGATTAGGTTAAAATGGATTTGTAAAAGGAAAGTAATAATTTTTTTATGTTAAAAAGAAAATATGAAATTCTAACAATTAAGGAAATAAAATAAAGAGACAATAACTATTCAAAAATAAAATTAAGAGAAAATTAATCTAATTTTTTTTTTTTTTTTATTTTTTAATTTTTTTTCAAAATAACACACTTAAGTCCCCGGCAACGGCGCCAAAAATCTGATGCGTGTCGTAGCGCAACGATTAAAACACCTTAATTTCACTATTAGAATAGCGAGAGTAAGGGATCGATTCCACAGGGACTTTAGCGATTATCTTGAAATAAATTTATAAATTTAACTAAATAGATAATTAGTAGTGCAAAATAATTAAGATATGGTCTATCTTATAAGAGCACGGCTCGTACCCGTAGATCACGGCCCGTCCCTTTTAAGAATAGATCAGTCTAAATTATTTTCACTTAAATAGAATTTAATAACAATTAAACATGAATAGAAATTTTATTTCATAGCATCCAATAGTGCAAATTAAAATTAAAAAAGTTTTATTTTATGACATTAAGAAGGCAATAGAAATAAATTTCTGAACCAAACCAGGCCCTTTTCCTCCTCTGCATACGCCCCAAGCCACGGACGGAGCCTCGAAGACGCCTCTGGACTTGTCTGAACAGAGTCTCCAATCGCTCTCCACGAACCCTCGGATGCACGACAGAGCTTCTACAGACCACGGACAGCCACTTGGGAACAAAACAGTCTCCACGCTCCAAGAAGAACCTCCACTGACGAATCAGAGGAACAGAGCCTCTGTTCTCTCAATCTTCCTTGGAACTCCCTTTGGAACAGCAACCTCCATGCCCACGGAACTCCTGAGAACTAGGAACAACCGCCTCCGAACTCTATATTGCTCCTCGGAACTCTCCTCTATCTGGGAAGAGAGCTTCATGCTGAGACACGGTGAGGATGCGGGGATAGCGCTAGCTGTTTTCCTTCCACCCCAAGGTTTCTTCCCAATTTGGCACCTGAATAGATGCGAAGAGATCGTGGCAAGATTGCAGACGATTCCCCTTCCAATTTTGCTTCAAATATATTCCTTAATTGCTGCCAGACCATGAAATCAGAGAAGAGAAAAATCTGGGCTTCCTCCTTTAATTCCATTAAATTAGGGACGCTTTGGTTATTTCTGATGTTGAGGATCATTTTGGCTGCGAGGATCTTCTCAGCGGCGATATTTTTGGTGAAGAAATCAATCCCTGGCAGTCTCTCATTGTCACAGGGATCCATTTGGATGAACCTGAGAAGAAGATGATGAACTCGGCATACCATCTACCGAGTTTGCTTTAAAATGCATGCAAACAAAAATAAATCATATAAATTCAATTTCGAGCTCATTTTAAGTCCGATTTGAGTGTCGTTTGCATCATTGGACTCCTAAAATTGATCATTTAAGTTGATGAGATTTTACCTAAAATATTATATAAAATTTTAATATTAAATAATAATAGGTATGTTGACCTATTAATTAATAGGTTTAGTGATAATTATTCGTGCATTTATCACCCCCCTCCCCTCCCTCCCCTCCCCCCCCCTCCCCCTCCCCCTCTCTCTGGCCAGCCACGGGTAGGCCACAGCACCACGGCCTTGGCCAAAACTCGGTGTCCACGGGCGCGTATGTGGCCTGGCGGTCGGCTGCAGCCTAGCCCACAGCCCGTGGTCAAGCCATGGGAAAAAAAACCCAACCCCCCTTCCCCTCCCTCAGGCCGGCCACAGGCAGGCCACCGTGGCTGTGCCACGGCCGTGGCCTGGCCATGGGCAAAAACCCAACCCCCCCTCCCCCCCCCCTTTGGCCGGCCATAGGCAGGCCACTATGTCGTGGCCTGGCCACAGCCCGTGGCTGGTTGTGGCCAGGCCACGGGCAGAAAAAAAAACCCAACCCCCCCTCCCTCTGGGCCGGCCGCGAGGTGGCCTGGCCACAGCTCGTGGCCAGGTCATGTGAAAAAAAACCCAACCCCCCTCCCCCTCCCTCTGGGGCTTGTGGCCAAGCCACGTGAAAAAAAAACCTAACCCCCTCCCCCTCCCTCTGGCCGGCCATGGAAAAAAAACCAACCCCCCTCCCCCCCCTTTGGCCGACCGCAAGCAGGCCGCCGCTGCCATGGCTTGGCCACAGCCGTGGCCAGGCCATGGGAACAAATTAAAAAACCCAACCCCCTCCTCCTCCCCCTCTCTGGCCGACCGCGGCCATGGCCTGGCGGCCGGCCGCAGCCTGGGCACGTGGCCAGGCCATGAGAAAAAAAGAATTTTTATATTTTTTTATAAAAATAATAATTATAAATAATATAATTTTTGTAATAAATTTTTTTATAGTTATTATATATATAATGATTGTTAATATTATACATAATATTATTTTCATAATATTTAATAAATTCTTCTATTAACAATATCATATATAATAATATTAAGATATATTAGTTTATAGTATTGTTATAATACTAATTATGGCCAGTTGAAGACCGTAACAATCTCTACTAGCTATTTTGTTAATGGGTACAAATTTTAAATTAACACTAGCATCTTCAAGAGGCACATAGAACTGGGGCGTGTGTGTTAAAGGAGAAAGTGGTTGGAAGCAAATATGTAGGATTATTACGGAAAGTTAATAGAGATGGTTGAAGTTGAATATCCCGGTTGGCCTATAAAACTAACCGTATTGTTTCGTTGCGATTGGTTTGATCCGACAGTTCCTGTGGGCAAAAGGGTTCATAACGAATACAATCTATTTGAAGTCAACCATCACCGAAGATTACAGAAATATGAACCATTCATCCTTGCATCCCAAGCTCAGCAAATGTTTTACTATGGATATCCAAGTTTGCGCAACGACAAGCGAGATTGGTGGGCTGTTTCTAAAAT
>UESW01004651.1:297336-313654 GCA_900491605.1 Calamus simplicifolius
GACCATAGGGTCTATGGTCTGGGCACTAAGCTTCTAGTTTTTTCTCCATCAGGGCTCCAGTTCGCACTATCCTAACGATATTCCTACTAAGCATTTAGACAACATTCGAAGATTTATTACGGAGGAGGTTTCGGCAGGAGTTCGATCAGCACACGGGAGGCCTTTAGCAGGAGCTTGCAGACATGAGATAGCAAATGCGTCAGATGCAAGATTTGGTTCACCTCATGTCGTAAGATTCATTTCAGCCCTTTCGTGATCATTGATAGTGTAGATTCTTGATGTTTTTTTCTTTTCTTCTTATATTTTGTATAAAAATTTTAAATTATAATATATTAAAATTTTATATATTTTAAAAATTTTGTGATGAATGTTTTGATCAATATTTAAATGTAATGAATTATATTAAAATGTTTAATTTATAACAATTTAAATTTAATTAAACAAATTAATTAGCGACGCTATTGCGATGAAAGTTTTTCATCGTAATTATTTTTTTAAAAAATTTAATTATTAATTGTGCGACGTAAATTGCATCGCAATATTGCGATACAATTCTAGGGGTCACAAAATTGCGATGCCAAATTGCATCATAATATTACGACGTAATTCATCGCAAAATTACGACGCAAGAGGGAGTTGCTAATGCGTCGCTAAATTACGACGACCTCAGTTTAGTGGCAAATTAATGATGCATTTTTTGCGTTGCTAGGCGTCGCTATTTAGCAATGCAATTGCAATGGATTACACGTTGAGACGAGGTTCACAGCAACACCCAAATTGCGTCGCTAAATTCATTTAGTGACGCATTTTGGCATCGCTAAAATTAAATTTTCTTGTAGTGTAAAATCTCATGTTAGATCGAGCTCAAGAAGCCATACATCTCATGCACTAGATCATTCCGATATCTTGCGAACAAAAAATCCTTCCAACCTAAAAGGACAAGCTGATGGATATGTTGGATATGCACCACATTTGAATTTTAATAGCTACAAGTCATATGATATTGCAAAGGATGAGAGGCTCACAGAATGGTCACAACCAGAAATTCCAGAATTCCAGAGCAATATGGGATTGCAAAACACATGATTATGAACCGATGGTCAAATCCAGGAAAGCCAGACTTATTAGATTCCTTTGATTCCTACCATTCTCGGGATTATCAGATGCACTTAACAAGAGAGATGCAAATCATCTAAGCACAACATCCTGGTAGTGGTGCAGTTAATTTACCTTTTTTCCTACTATACTGTCTATTTAGCTAGTGATTTGACCATCTGCTTAATTGGAAAAAAAAAAATCTCAGGATTACCAGGATCAAGGAGAAAGAGTGGAGTTATCTGGGTCTCTACTACGTCAGTCGTGTAAGATTGAGGAACTGCTAGAGAAGCATAATCAGCACATCCGCCAAGCTTCTCACAAATCATGGTTCCAGAAAGTTTAAAGTGAAGCCAGGGAAATAATGGTTAGCATTTCATGCGTACTCATTTTTCTGTGGTGCCCAGTGTTCCCTTTACATCAGCATGATGTCCTACTTCTCTTTGTTGTGACACTTTGTATTCTGAAATGGAAATTGAAATTGCCTATATATAAATCCCATTCACTAATTCTCTCTCTCTCTCTCTCTCTCTCTCTCTCTCTCTCTCTCACTGACACACAAACACACAAACACACATGTAAGCATGCACACAAACGCACACTAGGATCACTTTATGCAGTGCAGGGCCGAAACTTTTAGGCAGTTTTCACTAACGTTATGAATACATTCTTGCTTAAAAAAAGACAATATGGCTATGTTCTTCCTTTTCACTACTGAGTTTCACTGTGCTTCCTTCACATATTTTTTACCATCCTTCCTAGACCTAACATAATCTAATCAGTATTTGCTTTACTGTTCTTCTTTTCATGTTATTGTCTATCATTCCCCTACTTCAAAAAAGTCAATCTGGCCATGATATGGAGCCATGACACCAGCCTAAATTCCTGACACATAAAAAGAGGAACCAAAAACTCCTTTTCTCCTTAACATGAAGGATTAGATATTTCTATGTCACTGACTGAAGGTGCTCGTAAAATGTAATCACTTGTTGATTTGATAATCATGATATGCAGTTCTACCATCTTTGATAATCATGATCTGCAACTCTACCATCTAAAACTAGTATGATTTCTATCCATAGGGGTTGTGACATCATTAGGTAGAAAATCCTGCCAAACAATTAGAATTTGGCACTCTTGGATTTGACTTCTTAACATGCTATTCAGAGGAATGACACTAGTTGTTGTTGATTTTCATGTGCAGGGAGAAAGCGAAGACACTGAAATCTAATTTTTGAGCAAAGACATTGGAACCATCATTTTTCTACGATTGATATCGATATCCGTAGAAATTTGAGAAGAGTACCATGCACTACACTAACAACATATACTGCAGAGGCTACCTACCAATTAAAGGGTGACGATGATTTCAAATGTCACATGAATCTTTTATGTTGTAGTCAAGTCTAAGAGTGAAATAATTTGGTCACTCATGAGTGAGTTCAGGGATCCACTGTAAGTCATCAGGTGGTAATTTCACTGCTCTTGATGATATTGATGTGGAATAACTTCACAAAGGTAGAAAAATGTGGAATGAATCATAGTCTTTTAATTTGCAAGTATTCTACATCTCAGAATGAACTTATAGACAGGTAAGAAATCAAATCCCTCTAAAATGTAGAATCCATTTGGTTTTCTAAATGCCTCAAAAGAAGGCAATACTCCTGCAAAGATAGTGCAGGATCAAAAGATCATATATTATTTTTCCATAAAAAAAGCCTAAGGCAAAATTAATCAAATAGATGTTGCTTGCTATTTGATATGCCAAGTAGATTGTATGCCTATGGCATTAAAATTCTGCCTATGCCTATGGCATTAAAATTCTGCCAATGCAAAATCTATTGCTTCCAATCAACAGTGGGAAATCTGTCAGAGTGTCGATGGCTTAGGTTTTTTTTTTGTATGGATGCAATAGGCTTGCTTTTGATCCTACCTCATTTTGATATTCAGCGAATCTTTTACCAATGTAGCTTTCATTAAAAAAATAAATAAGTAGAGGAAAAAAACTAATGACTTTGATAGGGGAATCTATTGGCATACATGAATCTATACTTCAAAAGAACTACATTTTTTATCAAATTCAAAGTGAATTATATTGTGAAAACATTAAAAAATATTTAATATTTTATAAAGATTTAAATTAGGAGTCACAAATGCTTTCATGAAACTAATAAAAGTGGAATATATTTTGAAAGCATTAAAAATAGTTATTTTTTAAATGATATTTAAGTGTTATAGATAAGAAAAAATTGTGTGTAAAAAAATTATGAGTCACGAATGCTTTTATGAAACTAATCAAAGTTATGGCAAGACATTCGTGCCTTCGGTATGTGAGAGATTTATACTTGCATTTGTTTAAATTCATATTAATCATAAATAAGGTAGATCTTAGATATTTGTCTAATTCAAGGAATACAAATATTGTCTTTTGTTTTTAGCTAGATATCTTTTTGGTGTGATTTTAGAATTTTATACCATATGTTAGACATTCAACTATAGGCCTGCAGGCCTTTATATCTAGATTTCTACACTACTCAGAAGGAGATTAAAAAAAAATGCCAAAGAATCTAAAATTTTTTTCCTACCTATAAGCCAACTCAATAAACTATCTAAACTTCAACCTTTTTATCTTAGAAAAATTATATGAAAGTTTGTGTACAAGTGAATGTGCAATACGTAGAAACAAGTTTTAATAAAAACCTTTTTTTTTGTTTTTTGTTTTTTATTTTTCAGTTAGGTCAATATCTAATTCTTACTTCGGTCTAATACAATTTGATATTCCCGAGTTTCATTGTATTTATTGTACCATACATGGTTGTAATCATGTTCTCTAAAGTTGGGCAACATCTAAGTTTTTTTTTTAATATCCAAAAAATCTGAAACTATAATTTTCATCCTATGTAGAAGCTTTATAATCTTGTGCTATAGTATTTACAATTTCAACGATCAATTGGCTTAAACCTACCATATGTCATCCCATTTGAAAGAGAGGTTTGAAGTGAAAAAATTTCCCCGGCATATTTCATATGATTCATAGAAAGTGAAAATTCCCCTGGAAACTTATTGCAAATGAGACCCTATAAAAATAAAAACGCTATAAAATTATATGTTGGGGAAGCTTAGCATCGCATTTGAACCAGTACAAATCGTGAATTCGCGATATAACACAATTTTGCAGATAAACCCTTGCAAAGTGAAAGTTATAAGATAAACTATGTCTCCGAAATCGACCCAATGAACTCGCCGCCCGACAGACTACTTTCTGTGAAGTAAATTTTGCATTCTTGGCTTCCGATAGAGCCTAACCATGATCCCATCCCTTCGAGTTTGGTCATATTCCTTCCAATAGTGAAGACAGAGCCCACTTGATTGTCTTATGTAGGCACATACAAATTGAAGTTATAATACAAATAATTTCAATCTTTTTAATTCAAATTTTGTAAAAAGTCTACTAATATAATTTATACACATGAATACATCAAAACTCTGGATGCATAAATAGTAAGGAGTTCTGATATTGATATGTTGCAGAGCAGTCTAGTTTTCAGAAATGAAACTTAAGAATGCCGAGAAGGTCCATCCAATACAGTTCTCTTCCAAGAACTTCAACTTTGATCTCTGATTTTATTCCTTATGTTATCAACTCAAGGATAATGTTTTTCAATCTGTACATGAGAAAAGAAAATAACATAAGTTTTTCAAAGAATAAGATTACTATGGAAACAAGGGATAAAGAAGAGACCAAGGACCAGCTTGATTGTAGCAACAATTCTAACTGAGGATCAATCAACAAATAATCATGATGATTAAATAAGGAAAATGGTAAAAGTAATGCAAAGAAGACCCAGAGCTCATAACTAGATGTCCACAGAGGAGGAGAAAAAATTCCAAGACTTCCCTAGCAAATTCATCATATAATATACCTGCTAAATGATACAGAATAGGCCCAAAAAAACATAATTAAAAACAGTTGATAATTTTCTTCTCGAAAACAAGGGGTGATTGACCCCACAAGGAGCTACTTTTACAACCCTTGCTTCTTCTTATTCATGATAGATAACTCCTGAATCTAATTCCCATATTAGTGCACAAATCCATGACTGAGTATGCATAAAAAGCCCAAGTTCATGTCGTGTCAAGCCTAGAGAGGTAGCTTATATCTCTTCATTGCTTTAAAAACTTACCCAATTTTGAGGAATTTCGAGGGTCCTTCATAGAAGGCCTGTGTTGATAGGACCAAAACTTTTATGCAAAAGCTTGAGTTCTTGCAATCTTGCCCTACAAGAAAGATTAGTCAATAACTTATGCTCTATAGCCTTTCATCAACAAATTTGTTATCAATCAACAATATGTTTCCTATATCAGGTGTTCTTCACTACTAGTGCCATCAAATCCAAGTTTTAGACAACATCAAGTAGGTTTCAATACTAAATTCAATATTCAGGGCTTCTGAGTTCATATGTGTGGATTGTCATGCCATCTAATTTTCCATACACCAAGACCTTTAAGGACATGGGGACTTATGACCAATAAATTGACATCAAAAAGTTTATTCAAGAAAAGAAGCTATGTTATTGGGGAATATCTTTGTTATGAGAAATAAGAGATATGGTACAAACTACCAAGTGTTTTAAAAGAGAGCAATGCAGGCATCCTATATTCCTCACTTTTATGTACTAAAATATGGAGAAAGAACTAAACCATATGGCAATATAAGATAATTCATTTTATTTTATAGTAGATACAATGTACACTTTGTAAAACAAATTAACTAGCCAAAAGATCAATGCATGTATAACAAAGCTCTTTGCAAATATTATGCGCAGGAACAAACACAACCATGTTCTTATATCCATCAATGGTGATGCTCCAGAATTTATGCAGCATCATATTTGTTCTCCACCTACAATTTTTTAAGTTTTTGAGTTAATACTTTTTGAGTTAATACACTATTGCTAATCATCATATTAAAACTGTCATGATTTTGTTAAATTGATCTTAATGAAATTAAACATATGAAATTGCTAACTTTACACCAATTACAATAGCAATCAATAATTGTATCTAACTTTGGAGAGTAACACAAGAAACATTGGACAATTAAAGCACAATGAGACTTCCTGCAAAAAAAGAAGCAAAAAAAGGAAAGATGCAAAATACAGAAAGGTAGAGTTGGTTGCTAATAAGACTGCTTCATTAAAGGAGACAATATCCATTCAACTGATTGAAAAAATTGAAGTGATTTATGTATACCTGGATGGTTAGCCCCAGATGGAGCATGGTTTAAGCATCCATGCACCTCATCAAGTCTCTTTCTTATATGTAGCTAGGGCAATTCACATCAAGGTCCATTTCAAAGAATTTACTTTAAATTCCCAATGAAACCAAGATGATGTGAACCACAATATGGAACAAAGATGTTGCAATTAAAAAATTATTAATAATGTACCAAAAAAAAGAAAAAAATGTTAACAGAATGTGTGCTTGAATCTAGTCATGTGAGTGTGCAGCAAAAGAGTAATTATTTGCAGAATGAATGATGATGAAGAAATCCTTACGGTGAACCAATTGGTTGGGACGCAGCAAACAGGTCTTTATTGCTCTCAAATCTTTTCTTTATGTAGTTTATCGCATAGTGAATTAAGTTTAATTCTCATTAACATAATTTTGATAACCATATCTAGAACTATTCATTAGGTTTAGTTATAAGCAAGTCAACCATTTCTATAAAGCAACAAAACTGTGAGTCTTTGGTGGCAAGTCAAAGTACAGAATCTGCTAATTGTCTTGCTGTGGTAACCGAAATTTTTAGATCTCTGCATGAGTATTCAGTTGGTAGTACATAAAAATGTGTGTAATTGTTCATCCAGAAATTGTATGGATCAAAATGATGTGAGGACAGTTAATATGTGATCTTATATTATCACTTCAGCCATTTAGGTCACCGCTTGTTTTAAGAAAGCTTACACAATCACTCCTCTTACATGATTACACATTGGCAAGCTTGTTTTCTAATGACCACTTTGAGAATGATGAAAATCATGTAGACAAGCACAAGAGCCTTCTAGTGAGTATTTACTTGTTTAATTGTTGAACTTAAATATAAGATGCTTTTTGACTAAGGGCGGTAAAAATGAATCTGATCTATTTATACCATTCGTATTCGTATTCAATCCGCCATAAATGGATTTAGGTTTGGGTTAAATAGGTTTGAATTATAAATGAGTTGACTTTTCTAAACCTATATCTTAAGTGGGTCAAATTCAGGTTTAATGTTCTTAACCCATTTAATCCGTTTAACCCATTGAAGTAATTAGTTTGATCAGATTGGAATGACCCATTTATTCAATCCATTTATATTGCTGGTTATAGGTTAACAGATTAAATGGATTAAAAAGTTGACATCTAATCTTTTTATTATTGATTAACAGGTTAAATGGGTCGGGTCAGATTACCCATTTATTAAACATCATATTCGAATTTAAATTCTGATTCATTTAATAACAAGTTGAGCTCAGGTAGATAATTTTTATGGCAACTTTTATTAGACTCGATCCGTTTATGATCTGATCCATTTGTCACCCTTATTCTTGACCAGCATCTTGAATATGTTTTCTTGAATTCAATTCAACAGCTTATGGATGTGTCTACATCATGATCATACATCCACATACATAATGACTGCATTAGACAATCTTAGTGTTTCATTAGATTTTTTAGGTTGTGTTTGATATGGGGAATTAGGAGGGATATCCCTTGGATATCCCTCCCTTTCCCCAAATACTATAGCTGGATATCCCTCCTTATCCCCAAATACTATAGCTAAAGGGGATATGTCTGAAAAAGTTTAACCAGAGGGGATAACCCATGTTTAAACCATGGGTTATCCCCTAAACTTATTCCCTAGGAAACCCAAGAACAACTAAAGTTATCCCTTGATGGCAGACTTGTAATTTTAAAAAGGTGCTTATTCCCTCAGCTATCCCGCTATCCTTTACATTTATCCAGGGATAGCTTTTGGGGAATCAAACACTACCTTAGTTTTACATTGGGAATTTGATGTTGTCATAGGTATTTCAAGATTTGAGCATCTGGAAACATGATTAATAATCAAGCACTGTGACCTTTTTTTTGCAGGTTTTAAAACCGTCAAAGAATTCTTTATTTGATTTTTATAACTGTATTTTCCTTTGAACATGTAACTACTTCAACCATGACTGTAAATGTTAAGAATTGAGTGCAAAAGATAGAAAATTCATACTTTCTACTCACGAGTGACATAAGGGGGTAATGATATTTGAATGTTTATAGAAATAAAAAATAGCTAATGCTTCCTTACTTGCAAAAGAGAAAAATATGTTCAGAGTGGGAGAGCGCTAGTTTCTCATTACAAGAATGTAGAGGCTTTTTAATTCTGCACTACTCAATGGGATCCCAAAGTTTAACTGACACTGGTTCCAAACCTTTTCTGTAAGGAACATTCAACTCCATTGGCAAACTTTTAAGCTTTCTGCTTCACCATTTACAAATATCTAGAAAGGACTTGATGGTATCAGCACGTAGGAAATGTTGAAATTAAACTTGATATTTTCAAATTAACTTTGAAAGAAGAAATTTCTACATTGAAGTGGCATAGGAAATTGCCGCTATTAATTGCATAGGAAGTTTTGTTATTAATTGCATAGGAAGTTTTGTTATTTAATTGCATAGGAAGTGTAACCCCCATAAATTATTATGGGGGAATGTAACTCTTAGTATTTATTTTTGGGGATATCTGACATCTTGACTCCCATTCTGACGTTTAGATTCCCTTTGCAACGTCTGGTTTCTTGGGTTTTCACGTGTCGGATGGGTTCCCATCTTCTATTGATCCGAGGTTGTCACGTGGGAGAATAAAAGGAGTCGAAGGATGACTCCCTTGTTCCCTGACACACACCTCTTCCAGGTAATCCTTGCCCATCCTCTTAATGTCCAAGAGAGAGAGAGAGAGCCCAGAGAGAGAGATAGCCGGGAGAGAGAGAGATAGCGGAGAGCGAGAGAGAGAGCCCCGAGAGAGAGAGAGAGAGAGAGAGAGAGAGAGAGAGAGAGAGAGAGAGAGAGAGAGAGAGAGAGAGCGAGAGAGAGACAGCGCGTGAGAGAGACAGAGAGAGATGAGAGAGCCGGCCGAAGGTTCAGGCCCGGCAGCGTGCTCGCTGCCGCGCGGGCCTGAGCCTTGGCCGGCGACCCGCCGGCGCCGGGGGAGGCGTCCGGCGGGGGTGGTGGTGGAGAGAGAGAGGAGAGAGAGGGCCAATTGGCCCTCCTCTCGCGCGGTGGCGGAAGCCGGCCGGTTGGTTCGGGCCCGGCAGCGTGCTCGCTGCCTCGTCGGGCCCGAGCTTTGGCTTGTCGCCTCCACCAGCGCCGGGCGTGCGTTCGGTGGAGGTCCGGCCGGCCAAGGTGGCCGCCGTGCCGCCGGCACAGTGATGTGCCGTGCGGATTGTGAGAGAAAATTTGGGAGATAAGAGAGAAATTGATGAGATAGGAGGGGAGGAGGTGGCTGGCCACGACGGCAGCCGGTTCTGGTCCGGCCAACGGTGGCCGGACTGCCCCCAATTAGCCGGAGACGATGCCAGCACAGTAAACAGCCTTGCGGACGATTATCATGTGAGAGAGAGAATTGAAAGAGAGAGAGGGAGAAGGAGGCGGCCGCGACCGCGGCCGGCTCCAGCACCTCCGTGGCCGGGCCGGACGGGATTAGGCCGGCGGCGGCCCTGGCCGCCGGCCAGAGGATGTCCCCTGTTTCGGGCAAAACAGGGGAGCGGGGTTTGGACGTTGGCCATGGCCGGATGGGCCGGCCTGGTTTGGGCCTTTTGGGCCATGCAGGGATGAGTTTTGGGGCTAGTTTTTGGGCCCCGTAACGGGCCGGGATTAGCAAGAAAATTATATGGCGAGAATCTTGGTGAATTCTAATTTCTTGGGGTATTTTTACTCCCCAATCGGGTGTGTATAGTGGGAGATATTCGAGCCCAAAGTTGGGCCCGTGAACTAGTCTGGGTAGGGTCTTAAGGGTCATTTTATCAGTGAATTAATTATGTACATTGATCATGTAGGTGCCCAGACATCTGATTAGTTGGTTCATCATTTGGATTTTGCGTAGGAGGTAAGTAAGACTATTATGCAATTTAATTGTTTAATTAATAAATTGAGTATATACAGTTTGCATGCATTTATAAATTAATTGAATTGTCTATGTAGCATGGAACTGTGGATTTCAAATGAACAATTATATGATTATAATGATTGGTAATATTGTAAGAAATGATTTATTGATATATATGCCAGAATGTGATTGCCTGTACGGCATGTTTATATTGAGGTGATTATATGCATTTCTTGTACTGTGCAAAACCTGTGAGATATTGTGAGATACAGATGCATGATGCACATGAGATGAAAATGTTAAATAGATTTATTGTGTCGCCGCGGTTCTCCTTTACTATGGCCCCACACATTGTAGATGTGTTCTGTATGATTTTTATGGCCATACACACTGAAGATGTATTCTGTTATGATATGGCCCCACATATTGTAGACATGTTCTGTATGATTTTTACGGCCTCCTACACTGACGAGTGTGTTCTGTTATGGTATAGCCCACATGTCTTACAATGTGTTCTGTATGATTTTTATGGCCACATACATCGTAGAGTGTGTTCTGTTATGGTATGGCCTCACACATCGTACAATGTGTTCTGTGGATATTGATGGCCACACATCTGGAGGATGTGTCTGGAGGATGTACTCTGATTGAGGTATTGCAGGCCGTGGGTCACATAGGAAATCTATAATTACATAAACAGTGAGTTTGCCAGATTGCATATCTGATGATTATCAAATGCTCAATTTATGTTATGTTGACAATGCATATGTGATAGCATGTTAAATATAATATGATTGTATGATAGGCTTACTTATTGAGTGTAAAACTCATTAAACCTTCACCATGTTTTTCAGAGCCTCAGGGTTGATGAGGAGTTGATGGAGCTTCAATAAATAAAATAAGAACCATTGCATTGGTGTAATCCTATTACGTTTGTATGTAGGCTTGTTGTAGCCCAACTTTATTAGCATGATTGGATGTAGGGTTGGATACCCAAAACTTATAATATCAATTGTATTATGGTTAGTTTTCATATTTATTGCCGATTGGATCGTATATTAAGATTTTAAGACGCCTTGCGTGCCGGGCACGCGGCGGGTTGTCACCCTAGCTCAAAATTTTGGGTCTGGGGCGTGACAGAAAGTTACCATGTATTTATTCTGGTAGACAAAGAGTCATTTTGTAAGTATAAAAGGACATGTATCCTTTCTCAATTTAGAATGAATGAAGAAAAAAAAAGAGAAATCAGAAATATAATAGCAATTATCTTTTTTCTTCCATCAAATTTGGTATCAGAGCCACAAAAAAGATCCATGGCCTCCATAAACTTTGTTCATCCTTGTTCATCCCAAATACCCAAACTCACTAAAGACAACTATGACAACTGGTGTATCCAAATGAAGGCTTTGCTTAGATTCCTTGATGTTTGGGATCTTGTAGAAGATGGCTACAAGGAGTGGAAGATGAAGCAATGCTCATACAAGAGCAAAGAAAGCAAAATAAGGAGTCAAAAAGGAAAGACAAAAGCTATCTACACATTATACTAAAGTGTAGATGAAAGTATATTCGAGATTATCGCCGAAGCTTCAACATCAAAGGAGGCATGGGACTTATTGCATAAGGCACATAAATGAGCAGAAAAGGTGAAAAGATTCGGCTACAATCTTTGAGGTCTGAATTTGAATCTTTCAAATTGATATTGGGGAGTCAATTTCTAATTATTTTCAAGATTAATGTCTATAGTCAATCAATTGAAAGGAAATGGTGAAGAAATTACTAATGTTTGAATCATGGAGAAATGTTGCGCTCTTTAGATGCAAAATTTGATTTCATTGTTGTAGCTATTGAAAAATCAAAGGAATTAGAAGAGATGACTATAGAGCAACTTATGAGCTCTCTACAAGCACATGAGCAAAAGCTATCTAAGAGGATGGAGGAGAAACCCATCGAGCAAGTACTTCAAACAAATCTTACACTACAAGAGAAAGGTGATCCAAAAGATAAAACAAGTTTCCATGGTCGAGGCTGTGGAAGAAGAGGAAGAGGTGGAAGATTTTATCAAGATCAACCACAAAGAAGTCAAGGAGACATAAGAGACCACCATGCCCGAGGTCGTGGTGTTGGGGTTTAGTGCTTGATGAACAGTAGTGAAATCAACCTCGCTAAAGAAATACCCTGGGCTTTCACCCTTTGTTGCTAATGATCATATTGGCATAGCAATATATTACCTCGTCCCTTAACCCCCAAGTTGCCAGATCAACGTGAGGCCTCCTCTCCTTTTCCCTTCAAGAAGTCAAGCTTGAAGTCAATGCTTGACTTCTTGGCACCAGCACTTCTTGGCACCAGCACATACTTCCTCTTTCTTCTTCTTTTCGTGAAGAGGGTCTTTCTGCTTCTTGGAATTACCACCAGATCCCACGTCCGGTTCTTGAGAGTTCCGTGAGTCTTCAAGTCTCAAGCTTTCCACACGAAGCCTGAAGCACAAGGCGGTCCACGCACGAAGCCATTTCTCCCACGACCGGGAAGCCTCCCTTTCACGTTGTTCAATGGATTTTAATGCACGCTCCTCCGTGGAATCAATGCACCTCTCGTGAAATCAATGCACCTCTTCACCTCACGTATCCAGCCATAATGAGTCAACGGACCACTCACGGATACAAATTCTCCGCAGGCTCGACCATCCCAATATTGTCAAATTGGAGGGACTGATTACTTCTCGTCTGTCATCTAGCATATATCTTGTTTTCGACTATTTGGAGCATGATCTTGCTAGGTTGTTGTCTGTCCTGACATTCGTTTCAGTGAACCACGGTTTGTCCATGTTCTCAACAAGTATGTGAAATATCTAAAATGAAGAATTGGATCCTGAGCAGAAAAATATTTTCCTATGCATATATATTGTAGATCAAATGCTATATGAAAACAATTTCTCTCTGGACTTGAACATTGCCATTCACGTGGCATCATGCATCGTGACATCAAGTGTGCAAACCTACTGATAATTTAACGTTTAATTCACTAAAACATAAAAAGGAAAAAAAATGACTAGAAGCAAGAAGAAACCAGAAAACAGCATATTATGGGAAAAAGATATTGCAGTGTCCTTTCTTTTCTCTGTGGTAAATGGAAAGCAACTCAACATGCAGAAAATGAATTCTTTCCAGCATTTCACTGTAAAAATTTCATTCTTTAGTTTCTTTAAGGGTCTCCATTGTGGAATGTATTAGGATTTGGGAACATATCAATTTAATGGGATGCATTCTGAGAAACTAGCCAAGGAAACTTACCAGCATGAATTGCATATCTAGCCATGGTTGATCAGTAGAATACCTGAATGGCAACAATTAAAATGGGTGCATATCTGACTTCATATAAAACCAAACACAGGAGAAGTATTATTTAAAAATTTTACGACTCAAATATATGTCTATAAATAAAACACAGGAAATAGTTTCAGAATAGTGCTATAAAAACTAGATAGCATATTTGCATTTCTGATTCTTAAAATGGAGCATTACAATTGGTAGTTGTCAAAGCTATTTTTTTATCATCCAACAGCTAGTTTGTTTATATACCATCTGAATACATTTGTTATGATATATTTTAACTGTGATAACATTTATTTTGTCTAACAATCTATAGATTAAAAATATAGTTTCCCATGTTGAAACGTTTACACTATGGTAAGTTATGAAGTCTAATTATTTTGCTTTTGTTTTCAGGTGGAACAAATACATAAGATATTTAAGCTATGTGTTTCTCCACAGATGAATATTGGAAGAAGTCCAAGTTGCCGCATGCAACACTTTTTAAACCCCAACAACCCTATGAGAGTTGCCTTTGAAGAGTGGATCGTCCTCTTTCTACCCTTGGAGCATAGCACGCATTCGACCAGCCCCAAGTCGTGTGAGATGCGGAAGCGAGATGATATCCCTGCTGAAATTTCTGCAGCAGAATTTTGGATCTTGATCTTGGTAATCTTTCCAGATTGATTAGCAACTAGGATTTTCCTTGGTTTCTTGTGCCCCAAGATTGTAAGAGAGGGTCGTGGCCTCTCTTCTTCCTCACGTGAACCTTCAGATCTGATCCAGAAAATCAAGAGACGCTGCCCAAGGAGAAGGTACTGCTAGGGTTTCTTCCTTCTCCTTCCTTGAGAGAGGCGGCTCCAAGAAGATGGCTAGGGCAGAGATGGCAGCAATAAAACCCTAGAAACCTAGGGCATCTATATGTGAGAAAGAGAGGACGAGAAAGAGAAGGGATAGCTTATTCTAGGGAGAAAAGGGTTTCTTTCATTTTTCTATAATCATCATCGTTACATGACTATATAACCCGTCCCCATGACGGCCACCAAAATAAAACCAGCACCACACATGAACCGGTGCCTTATTATATGGATAATAAACCCTAAAAAACTCCCTTGGACCAACCACACCTTGGGCCCAAACCCAGCCCAATGATAGACTAGCCCCCTCAAGACCCAACAACCTGGGCCTTAACCCTGTGGAGCCTACAAACCTCCACCCTAGGATTTAAGCTTTGGAGTACCACACCAGGCTCTACAATCTCCACCTTGGTGCTTCAAAGCTGCTGAAAAATCTGCACATTCCCTCAGACCCATCAGTGTCACACATGAGAGAAAGCTATCCCGTGGAAGAGTCTTCGTAAGTGCATCTGCCTGGTTCTTCTTTGTATGAACTTTTACCAGCTCCACTTCACCTTCTTCCACCAATTCTCTGATCCTGTGATACCTCACATCTATATGCTTTGTGCGTGCATGATAGATTGGGTTCTGAGCCAACTGCAGGGCACTCTGACTATCACTGTGTAACAATACTGTACCCTGCTTCACCCCCATTTCCATGATGAGTCTCTTCAACCAAAGAGCCTCCTTGGCAGCCTCTGTAATCCCTATATACTCAGCTTCTGTTGTAGACAAAGCTGTAATAGGTTGAAGGGTTGATCTCCAAGAAATTAATCCACCATACATGCTGAACACATACCCTGTGGTAGACCTTCTTGTATCCAGATCACCTGCAAAATTTGCATCCACAAATCCTTCCAATGGACCTAATGACTTACTTGGGATATTAGATTTCTCCTTAGATCCATCTTGCTGCCCAAAAATTAGACCAAGTCCACGAGTTCCCTGAAGGTACCTCAAAATCCACTTGAGTGCCTTCCAGTGCTCCTTCCCTGGGTTCGCCATGAATCTGCTCACCTGGCTCACTGCATATGCTATGTCAGGCCTGCAACACACCATAGCATACATAATGCTGCCCACGGCACTGGCATATGGAACTCTCTCCATGTACTCTTTCTCTTCATCTGTCTGGGGGTTCTGTAACTTAGAAAGAGACATGTGACTAGCCAAAGGTGTTCCAACTGGTTTGGCCTTATCCATCCCAAACCTCTCCAACACCTTGTGAATATATCCACCCAATGACAAGTGTAGAATTCCCTTGGTCCTATCTCTGTAAATTTTCATCCCAAGTATCTTCCTAGCTGACCCCAAATCCTTCATTTCAAATTCTGTTGATAATGCATATTTCAGTCATTCACTGCTTCAACACTCCTGCTGGCAATGAGCATATCATCCACATACAGAAGGAGATACAGTGCATCATCCTCATCCACATCTTTCACATAGACACAAGTATCATGTTCACATCTAGAAAATCCAAGGCCCAAAATAAAAGTGTCAAACCTTTTGTACCACTGACGGGGTGACTGCTTCAAACCATAGAGCGATTTCTTTAGTAGACACACTTTTTCTTCCAATCCAGATTCCTTGAAACCCTCTGGTTGCTTCATGTATATCCTCTCCTCTAGACTCCCATGTAAGAAAGCCGTCTTCACGTCCATCTGCTGCAACTCCATACCATGTTGTGCTACGAGAGATAACAACACACGAATTGAAGCATGACGTACCACTGGAGAGAATACCTCTGTGTAGTCCACTCCCTCTCTCTGTGAGAACCCCTTAGCAACAAGCCTTGCTTTGTATCTGACTCCACCTTGCTCTGAAGGTGCCTCCTTCTTTGTGAACACCCATTTTGAACCAATGGCCCGAGCATCTCTAGGTAGATC